>WEKY01063527.1:242955-291594 GCA_013390045.1 Picathartes gymnocephalus
TTTTAAAATCCACAAAAAAAAAAAAAAAAAAAAAAAAAGACAAGTATATTTTTACATTATTTATCTTTAAAACTCTCCAAAACAAACCTTTAAGCCAAACTGTATGGTATATTGAGATATTGCTGTCAATATACCAGACAGCTCCCTACTGAAAAACACATATTTTGCTTGTAAAAAATGTTCTTCATAAGAATACCCATTCTCTGTTGATTTGGTTAATTTCTGACAGACATTTTTAATATTTTGGAGAGCTCTGAAAGATCACACTTCAAAAATTCACTTAATTCACTTATTTCCTATAATTCTTGCTCATGTTAATAGTCCTTAATATGAACACTTCCTTTTATGTTTGGGGAAACCATTTATCTGATTAAAAATCACCCAGGCAAGGACTGGAGAAGTCTTGGGGCATTATTTCCTTCAAGGTAATTTTTTGCATGTGAAAAGCCTATTGTGTGTTTGCCATACCTTCCCTAACATATTTACTTATGCCCATCATTCTTTATGTGAAAGGAAGCTGAACTGCTTTTTTTCACACTGTGCTAGCTGAGAATAATAGTCCTGTCATAAGACAGCACTGATTACTGGCTTCCAGCTTGATACACAAGTTAAGTTTGTTTCATAACTGAGAGAGAGACTAGGTTCTTTGGGTTGGGCTTGGGGCTGTGTTGTGGGGGTTTTTTGTTGGTTTGGTTTTTTTGTTTTTTTGGGTTTTTTTTTTTTTACCAAGTTAATCAAAACAGGCAGAATTAAACACAGTGATCTTGTATACTTGTAGAAACTATGGAGTTTTTGAGAAAAAGCTTTGATATTCAGGTTGGAAATTTTTCTTTGTGGGAGAAAAATCTGCTATTTAAGGCAAGGACAGCAAAGCCAGAATCCATCACTTGTGGTTAAATAGATCCACCAGCACGATACCTGTCTGGATATCCAGACACAGACTTTAACAGAGCGCAACAAAGAGCTGCGCGTACCAGTAAAACGGGGTGTGATCAGAACCCACTCCCAAGTAGTCTGGATAGGAAGAATATTTATCTCTTATATTTCACAAAAGAGATGTTCCAGAAGGAGGTTTGCATGTTTTGTCACTTGTTAAAGCATAGGAGAGGTCCTAAACACAGGATTAAGCAGATGCTTGCTAGAACTTTGGACTCCAAATCACCTAAAACCACTCCATGATTTGGGTGTGTAACTCCCATTTTCAGAAGTTCCACTTCCTGGGATAAGTTCTTCAAAGGTCTTTAGGTACAGGGTGCACAGTGCTGTGAGTCAGCATTAGATAAATAACTCATTAGATAAATAACTTTTATTCATCTTGTAGTTATGCTCTCATGTATCAGTGAAAGTTGGTGGCACTTAGTCTCATGTGACTAAATGCCTGGAAAGTAAGAAAGCAGCTAAACAAGTTCGACATCTTTGGAAACTGTTAATCTACTACAAAATGTGAGAATAATGTCAGCCAGTTTATGACTCAGAATGGAGCAGTACAAGTTAGGAAGACCATGCTCAGCACCTCCCTACCTAACCAACCACGTGACTGGGAGAGAGCAGGAGGGGTCTACTGATCTGCTCAGAGCCTGTTGGACCGCGATGCCAGAGGCTGCATTCACACCAGAACAAACAGTACAGCCCAGAGATTCCTACACAGCAATCGTAGCAGGCATCGGCATTCCTCACACCTCTCCACAGAAGCAGGGCTGGAGGGAAGCACAGGTCCCAGGGAGGGCTGCTGTCTGCAGCACGGAAAGGGTGGATGTGCAGCAGCTTGGGAATATACAGACTGATGCTCTCCAACAGGCTCAGTGACAGTGTGTTAACCAAGGCCCCCAAATATTGTCTTTTTCACAGGTGATCAATCCTGAAGAAGTGATCATCCCAGATGCACCTAGCCAGGAATCCCTCCACACAAAGCTGAAGTCCACTGAGGGCTGGACAGAGAAAATCACCATCCATCTCATCCTCCGAGATTTTACTTCATTTTTGGAGAAGACAGTGAGGGCTGTGCGCTATTTGAAAAACACCAGGAGTTTCAGTGTTTGAATGTTTTAGTTCAGGCACAATCCTTTTGTTACAAATCTGTCAGGTGGCAGATAACAGTGTTGTTCTGTTTTAAGAACTAGAAATAGTAACAATGGTTTGCATCTATATACATTCCCTTTCCTTCAGGAAGTTATTTATTGTATTTAAAATATTTATTAGTTTTTAATATTTCTTATTTATATTTTCAATATTTAGAAATAATTTAAACAAACTATGTATTTTATTTCCTTTCTAATGGTACTATTTAGATTATAAACTTATTTAATATGTATTTAACAAAAAAACACTTTCAGAACCCATAAAAATTGTTGTATAACTTATGTTTTTATATATTTGAGAGATGGTATTTATGACTTATTTATATTTTTAGAACAAATAAAAGCTGATTTTTAAAAAAAGCTTGTATAACCTGTGTGAACTTTAAGTAACACTAAAGCACCCTAATATATCCAGTTTTTAATACCTACAATTATCAGAATAACCACTTTCAAGAACTTATCTGTATAATGAGGCCAGTTACCTACATAGCACATATGTACACACATACAGACAACTTGATTACAATATAATTCTTAAAATGGGATATGAAGGAACCAGATGCACTGAAAACAGCATTTAAGAATGAACAAGATAAACCATCAATGTTCCTGAGAAACAAATGGCCTTATACTTAATAAGGAACATGCAATAAAATTGTTCGTAAGGATCTTCTTACAAGTCCAACAGTCTCTTTTAAACAAATAAAGTGGTGAGACAACCACATTAACCACTTTGACATGAATACTATCCTCTGATTAGTTTTATTGCTGTCACCCAGGGGAATTTTCCAAGTTTGGTTAAATATTGCTGGCCCCTACCCCAAGAAGTAGGAAAATAAAAAACTAGGTTATTTCCTTAAGCAGTATAAATCAACATGTTGTTTCCGAGCAATGCAGCAACATGCATTTGTCTTTTATAATTTATATTTCACTAGTATGGACAAGCCACATACCATAAATGCATACTCTTGAATACTGTATAGGAGGAAAAAAAAACCAAAAAACAGAGCAGGACTTAAGCCTGAGTACCAAACCACTGAAAGTTTCCTTGGCTGCATCATCTGCAGCACTGTAGCTGTGCAGGTACCCCATATAACCAAACTCAGAGCAATTCACAGACCACACAGGGGATGCAGGCAGCAAAAGTCCCTCAAGCTTTGTCCCTAAAATTGGTAGAATATTAAGTACCCTTACTCTTACTTCTGGCACAGTGGTGAAGATGCAGAGATGAAAGGAATGCCTTGGAATGTGGATAAGGATGTCAGCAAACTCTCCTCTTCCTCTGTGTGATCTGATTGTCCACATATGCATTCCACCACTGGGGATGCCAAAAGAGTGACCAGTCCACCCACTGCTCACATCTCAGATGCTCAAAACAAAACAAACCACTGCTTTGCCCAATATGGTAAAACTGTCATCTCAAGTTGAGCAACATCTGGAGAAGGAATGAGGAGATCTTTAAAGAGGTCTGTGGTGAACAGGTTTTCTAACAGCACATAAGATACTACTTTAACTGTCCTGGCACATGCTCCAGGAAACATAGGAAAGTCTGGCTTAGCTTTTTCTCTGCTTATATTCATAGGGATTTTCTTTTAGTGACCATTTGTTTAGAGAACTTTCTGGCCTTTATTATGCCAATAACAGCTATAAGACCCAAAGTGGATCTCACACTGGACCTAACTGCTATGTGAGAACAGAGGGGAAAAAGAAAAGAAAAAAGAAGGAAAAACAAAAAAGACTGACCAAGAGGAAAGGCATCTCCTGGTTTCACTTCTCCCAGTGGAGAGTGGCTGCCTGAGATCACCATTAGTTACTATGTACACTGCATCTAAACAAACTCACACTGATCTCCTGAAACGCCAAAAATCATGTATGAATTGGAGTGCTGAAATCCCTTGCAACTGACAGACAACACTTCCACCAGCACCCTTCAGTTGATGGCTACTCCAGGCTGTCTGCAATTCTAGTAAACATGTAAATGCTGCCACATTTTAGGGTGCAGATGAACAAAGATTACCACTTGCTGGGTGGGGAGGTCAACTTTCAAGTCCTTCCTGGAGCAAACTGTTATCACTGATGGTGCCACCGAGATGCCATTATTTCACCTGTGGCTCCTCCACAGCCACTCACTGGGTCCTTCAATGCAGCAGCTGCCTTGCTGGCCATCAATCTCCTGTCACAGGAGGCAACTTCATGGACTGCTCCCAGGCTGAAACCAACACTCACCCGTGCTTCTGGCACACAAATATTTGCAGCGGGGAATTCAGACAAAGTCAGAGGACACCTAAACAGTGCTGAGCATGTTACGTGGCCTCTCAAATGAACCAACTTATCATCCTTTTTCCAGTTTGCTGGGTAGAAAGTATTTTATATCAGTAAACACACAAGGGCATTTATTTTATTTGGCAGACCAGCACAAACACTTAAAAACCCCAGAACAATAGTAAAAGCGAGCAGTCCTCACTACACTCAGCAACAATATCTCAACACTTATAATGAAGAGAGCTTTTCCTAACTGACAGCCAACTCACTGAGCAAAGAAAACTCAAAAAACCAAAACAACAACAAAAAAACCCCACTAACACAACACAAATGAAAAAAGACCTGCTAAAAATTACCTAAAAAAATAGGGAAGTACCCACCAAAGCAGCATTTTCGACCAGCCTCACCCTGCACATCCCAGCTAGCCCTTCCCCACATTTCCATTAATCCTTAGTCATTAACCTCACATTGAAATTTTGGAATGCTTCACAGATTACCAGCTCCCTTCATCCTGATTTTGAATTCCCAAAGAAGGAAGAAGGTAAAGCTATGTTGAAAAGCATGCATACATTATACAGTATGTAAGAAAAGCCTGCAGTATTCAGAAACAGTGTTTAAGATGAGAAACAGAATATCCCTAAGAGCAGCTGCCGTAAAGCCAGAATGCTGGACAAAGAGAAAAAAAAACCAAACAAGCCCCTCAAAACCCAGAAAGACAGAATGCAACCTAATATTAAAGTAATCTGTAATAAAAAAGGCAGGGGAGAGGGGAATAAGGGATAGTCTCTGAAGTACCATTTTTCTATTTTTTAACCATACTTTACTTTGTAAGAAACTTCTAAGAAAAAGAAAGTGCAAAACATTTCAGCCTGACTGACTTCCCAGGCTGCAGTACCATACCCTACCCAGTACTGGTGTAAACACTAAATTTTGACAGAGAGAACAACAGCTACTTAAGATGCCTGCATCTCTAGTACCTCCACGGATTTTATTAACAGCTGATGGTAAGTGAGATTAGCAAAACCAAGCTGATGCTACAAGAGACAGAAGAGTTACACCACCAGTAAAGCATGGCAGCAGCATCACTTTTCAACAGTAATGAGCCATTAGGTTGGCTTGATGGGAAACTTCTCCCTATGTTTGCCACTGTTATTTAGAACTAATAATATTCTCCACTTTCAATTTGAAAGATAAAATGGTAACAGGTAAGTATGCAGTAGTATACATCAAAGTCCTCATGGTGGAGGTGCTGGCAAAAAAAAAAAAGAAAAAAAATAAGAAAATCTATATACATAAAAAAACTACAAACCTTTTGACTAAATCCTTGCTTTTCAAGTCAAACAGTTAGATAACAATTTCTGATCTCTCAGTGAATTTCTTTCCTCTTCTTGATAAGAGGAAAACCAAAACCCACCCACACCCTCGCTCCCAAAAAATGCAACTTCTGCAGGCTTCAATCCTGAAGTACTATTTCCTCCATGAATTACTACCAAAATCAACCAATTTAGGTAATCTAAACATATTTAACCAAATCCTCCTATATTTTCAAGACTGTCTTTGGCAGTCATCAGAAAACACTCTACTGAAATTTTTCTATCTGGATTTCTATTCAGTGATCAGAATCTAAGATTCAATCTTTCCTGAGAAAATCTGTTTAAAAAAAAAACCAAACAAACATTCACCTTCAGAATCAAAACACTGAGATTTGATTTGTCCTGCCATATTCTTTTCCACATAACAGATAAACATTCCCTCCATCCAACCCCTCTAATTCTGAATTAACATAAGCATAAACAAGAAACAATGTATGTAAGCCACAAGCTTAACCAAGAAATGGCTATTGCATCACATACCATCATGGAAAGGTATTTAGAAATTGCAATGAAGTCGTTATTTGTAAAAATTAAATTAGTCATATGACATTTAACAGGATGTGGTCTCTCCTACTGTGGTGAAAACAGATGTAATGAGCTTTAATTTCCAAATATCATCAGTATTATTATAGCTTAAATTCCAAGCCTGTAACAAAATATTTCCAAAAATATCCAGGGTATATATAGTTTCATTTAGCAATTTTCCTGATAAAATCCATTATGTTAGATGTCTGTTTCACTTACAACACAATGCAAGAAGATCTTAAGCAGCTCTTTGTCACCTACAGCCATTTTGGAAGACAGTCGCACAAAGCAGGAAAGGACAGGTTTTATACTTCACCAAAATGGGCCTGTTGCAACAAAATTCTGAACATTGATTTGGTCTGCAGTTTGCCTGTTTAAATGTTACAGTTCAGCTAACAGGAGCTTAGCCAATGAATTAACTCAAGGAAAAAAAAAAAAAAAATCACACAGCCTCTGTTTTATACCTGTGATGAGACCCAGTACAGTTACTTTGTACCAGCTGTGTCCGCACCAGGAATTTGTAGTAGAATTAAAAACCTGTTACAAATTCCCTATCACCTTAATTTTGCCTCACAACTGGTCAGGCCTTGAAGAGCTTATGGAGCACACAGGTAAATTTCTTTGTAGAATAAATTATTAAGAACAAAATTATACTGAAAGTCAGATTTTTTTCCCCTTTAGCGATGACAGTAAACTGACCATTCTTTTTCTACCCTGCTGCCAGGAGATCCACAGTCCATACGTCAAGACCAAGAAAACCACCAAACTCACAAGACTCCCTCTTGGTCCCTTGCACAACTGCTTGTCATCAAGTATAACAGGCTCCAGTGACTGGTGGTATTTCCCTGACACTGAGGCAACTACAAGCACACTTCACCTCCCTCCACTCTGAAGGCACAAAGTCCAAAGCCAAACAATCCCTACCTCCAGGTTAAGATCAATGGGATACCTCAAAGTCAGTATGATCTGCACCAAACACAGCAAGGCACCAATGATCTTATTTCACACATCTATACTGTAGCCTTGAGCTCAGCTGTGGAAGTCACAGCTCATTTTTCAGTAAACTATGCTCACTGGTTTTATTCCAACACTAAGAGTTCACAGGACTGCATCACAAAACCCATCGCAGAAAAGAATCTGCACCTGGCTGTGGAAGGCACTGATTCACTGACACAGATCAATACAGACAAGCAGGAAATTTCATGTTTGTACTTTTCCAAGTATCTCCCATGTGACAGCATTTCTCAAGTTCTACTGGAAGAAAAATAGAAAGGAAAAAATCATAGATTAAAACACTTGAAATTAATAACACCTAATTTAAGTCCCCAGCCTTGTCCAACATCGAAGTCCTTACACCTCACTCCATAGACTTGCCCTCTTCTCTCTAGCACCACCAAACACTCCCAGTCCTGCTAAAATTAGCATGTTTCCTGACCTTATTTAAGGGAATTGAGACTCTTCACAGGAATCCATTTAATGTATAACTTCCCAACGCACTGATCTGCTCTTACAAGCACATCCAAATTTTGTGAAAATGATAAAAAACTGTAAAGTAACTTCAAAACATCCATACCAAAGATTTCTTCATTTTTAAACTTGAAGAAAAATATCTACAATTTTTTTTGCTACCTTATAATTAATTACCAAGACTTAATGATTAATACCAATTTTTTTTTCTCAGGGAAGAATATAAATGTTTATTTAAGGAGAAGTTTTACTCACCTTTTAATTACAGGAAGAGCACTATACAGAATTAAAGTCTGGACATATAAATCAAAAACATTATACTACATACTAGCATTCAATTTAACCTGATATGAAGGTATACTATAAAAGACTTTCTCCTCCTTGAAAACCCAGGAGTTCTATGCTAATGACTTTCCTGAAACGTACCTGAGTAGCAGTGAATTAACAAAAATTTCCTATCCAGTGTGCTTAAAGTAACAATTGCATAAGCAATATCTACCCAATAATTTCAAGTCACAAAAAACCTGAAATGCAACTATTTTTAAGACAAACTTTCAGCATGGAGACATCACAGAAATCTGGCCTGTGCTTGACATAGCCATGTTTTTGTAAAATTTTTAATGAAAGAGGAAACACTTCCCTGTTTCTCTACCTCTTGCCCAATACTATCATTCTTGGAAAGCAGCCAGATCAACCATGTGGTGGTTACGACCCACAAACCACATCCCCAAATGTCAGACACACAACAGAGCACATGAAATACACTTCTGCAGGTGTTTGGGTCCATCCACCCACTGCTGCATTTTGGCTATTGTATATCCTTGTGAAATGCAAAATTGTAAATCTGATTGAGAAATACGAGTTACTTCACAATGAATACTGTATCCCTTAGTATTGAATATCTCAGGTTACTGCATGAAATTCAACAGAAGAAAAATGTTCCTAGTCATGATTAAAGCCACTATCAATTACCAACAGATTATTTCTTTACTACTATCATTAGGATCAGTCAAGAAAAAGAATCAAAATTTTAATTCCTTTCATAATTTAAGACATATGAGCAGTTACATTAATCTCAAGTTACCGTAAGAGAAAAGGCACTAGAAAGGCTGCACTAGCAAAAGGATATACAGTCACAAGAAAATGTTCTGCATTCAGTCCTTGCTCTGTTCCACTGTCAGCACTCTATTAGCATTAGCCATGCCACTATTTCATGGCATTTGACTGAGTTATCGTGATCAATGGAATTTTAAAGAACGTGCTGGTTTGCATTAGCTCTCATAAACATTTTCACTTTCTTCTTTCCAATTCTCATCATCCAATTTAAGTTTTTCCCTTGGCTGATTTCTCTCTATTTTTCCAATCACAGCCCTTAAACACCATAACATTTTACCAAGAATTTTAATGCCAGATTAAAAACTGAGGAATCTCCTATTCTTAAACATTTAATTAATGTAAAAACTGCCTGAAAATCTGTGGGGTTAGGAAAAAAAAAAAAAAANTGTGGGTGTAAAAAAAAAAAAAAAAAAAAAAAAAAGCCATGCCAAAATCTAGAATACCTTTGTTGCAATGATAATTTGGGGCCAATAAACATTATTTTTTAAAAATCACCACAGAGATATGAACTACCCTGCCCTGTTCTGGAAGGAAGAGAGCGATCTACCCAACACAGCTTCTACTTAACAGAAACCAGGCAGTCACCGCTTCAGTACCTGAACTTCAGTGTTAAAAGGGAGAAAACCAATTGAAACCAAAACAACCATGGTCCAAAGAGCAAGACTCCAGCATAACAATGAAGCATGTACCTTGTTTAGTGTACTTGTTTCCTTCCTTCAGTTATATATTAATAACTTCCTCTTGCAGTAAGAGCAATGTATACACATACACAGAGCACTCAACTGTTGTGTCCACTTACCCCATCCTAAATCCCAGAAAACACTGACAGTATTTAAAGGCAAGTTTAGCAGAAAAGTATACTTTTTAGTATCTGACTGCTAGAAAACACAAACATACACATCCCTCAATCCCTACTGTATCCACAGATAAAAGAATCCAAGAAGGAGGAAGAAAACCCAAGTGGATCAGCCCAGTAATCAGCCACAGAGGCTTACCAACATTCGGGCAAGGAACCTTTGAAGAATACTGAAGTATTTGAAACATTAGCTCAATTTTCTGGTTACTGTGAAGATGAAGAAGAATGTTTACCCAAAAGACAATCGTTAAGAGGGATAAGTATGGGGGTTGAATGTCACCATATTTTGGAAAAAAACACAACAAAACAAACCCCCCACCATGGGTTTCTGTAATAAATAAATAAATAATTTCATTATATTTTGTAAAGACTTAAAAACAATGTGCATCCGTTCAAACTGTATTTATTTAATTACACTGTAATGCAAATAAGTTAGGTCCATATAAACTTCATTCTGTTGTATGTACAACCTATGTCATGAGCAAGCTGATTGAGCCAGCTGGTCTAAGTGTCGGCCTCATCCTCTGGAATGTACGTATCTTCTGACACTCTGTCCATCAGCTGCCTCTACAACAGGACCACCACAGCCTTCATCCCCAAAGTAGACTGAAAGGGGAGCGGGGGGAAATGAAAGTCAGATTTGCAGAATGTACTTGTCTTTAAATTTATATTTGTAAAATACAAGTCTGGAGGAACAGCCATACAAATGCACAGAATAAATACCAGCCCCCAAAATACCGAAATAATGCCACTTTTAAAGTAAAATTTAAGCCTACAGAGCACCAACATGTGCTCACAAAAATGAGCATTTGTAAGCTTCAAAGATTACAAGCAAAGACCAAACATTTGCTTGTGCTAACTATGTATATATATTCGGGTACAAAACACATATTTTACAGATGCACACAAAAAAAGAAGTCGCAAATCACCAGTGAAGATAAATATAGAAACATTGCCAGCAAGCAAACAACTGCAGGAACTTAGTTATTAAGACAACAGAAGATTCCACTGAAATTGTAATATGATCTTACTACTTTTTTTCCCCTATTTTCTGTTTCTGCTGAATCACTGAATGCCAAAAATGGAATTTCTATAGACCATAACTATGTGAAGCTAGAAGAGTTAATCTATGACTTTGCAAACAATACAGTCCATCGATTATTTGTTTTATGAATACCTGGTGCTGCACGGTAATCAAAGGCATTACTTGAAAAACAGAAGAACCACCCTTTCTTCAAAACTTTAATTAGTTTGACCCAGCAAAGCCCTTCAATAAAACTCAAATATCACTAGAACTTAAGCATTACTAATGCCGTAACACTGCAGCATAACAAAGTGTCCCACAAGAAAGAGGTAACATGAACCAAATGCACTTTGCTTCACGACAGTGACTAATATTGAAGGACATAGCCCTTTATTTCATGCACCTTTTATGCAGCATTATCCCCTCATCTGAAAAGGCAGAAGGAGATTGGATTGTGATTTAAATTTGTGCTAGAAAGTTGAGAAGCTATTCTTCAGTGCAGAAACTTGTACAAACTAGCTCTATGACAGATTAGAAGGGCAGCTGTCATGCAAGACACAGGAACTTCCATATCTTAAAAACCATGCAAGATCAAGAGAAAGGTCTTCCCAAGAACTAGAAATTTGCTGACTTGTCATTTGAATTTCCAAAGAAACAAGAACCACAAGAATTAAAAACAAGGGATGGAAGCATCATTCATAACTGTTGCTGGCTGGAGATAACACCCAAACCAGTAACTATCTGCACTGGGTTTGTATGTACATTTGGAGCCAATACATACCTCCAGATAGTTGGCTCAGGCATTCCAGGATCTGCACCTCTTTTAAAACCTGAAGTGAAACATACATTACATACATATATAAAAATAAACAAGTATGTGCATACTTCTACATAGTTAAATTTCTATCAAATTATTCCAGCCCATTAAATAGCAATAAAAAAGAAAACTACTGAACAGAGAACTGTGATTCATGAAGCTGTGCACTAACCTGAATAAAAACTGCACATTCTTACAAGGGTTAGAAAGCAAAGAAAATAAATACAAGGGTACACATTTCTCTTTTAAAAAG
The DNA here is from genome assembly GCA_013390045.1 of Picathartes gymnocephalus. NCBI lineage: Eukaryota > Metazoa > Chordata > Aves > Passeriformes > Picathartidae > Picathartes > Picathartes gymnocephalus. The sequence continues at coordinate 254,727 of WEKY01063527.1, forward strand.
TCTTACCTGCATCTTTACCTGACTTAACATTCAGGGTCCACTAAATGGGTGAGAGCCAGGAATCTGGGATCATCTGTCCCAGAGATCAAGCCATATATACCTTTACACACACAAACTCCCAGATTTTAAATGTTGTTTGGAAAGCAGTCTAGCAGGACTCTACCAACAGAGACACCTATAACTGGTATGCAGTGAGCACCTTGAGGCCTAACAGGATACTCCAGTGACATATGACACACAACTTAAAAGCAGTATTTCAGTAACAATTCAATCCAATTAGCATGACAGAATGCTAAATGTTAAATCAATTAAACTTCAAATCTTCTGACTGGTACTTTTTTGAAAAAGCTACATACTACTAAAGCTTGCAAACAAACAAGATGTTTTCTAACACACAGGAAAATGAAATGAAAGTTAACTACAAAGACTTCATCCCCAGACAATGACTCAAATATACCAATTGACTAAAGCACACGTATGCTAGGGGAGCAACTGAAGGTTTAGTATACGAAGTATCTTGGCTCTCTGGACTGTAAAATAAAAGCCTTGAAACAGAATCATGCAATTCAGGTGCTGTTCAACACTACACTGGCTATCCAAAAGTGAATGTTTCATGAAAAATATATTATTTCCCTCATTTACAGAAATCATTTTCATAACTAATGTCATGTTGCCTGAAACACAAGCCACCAAGGTTAATGGAAAAACTTCCATTAACTTCACAGGCACTGGAAAAGCTCTTTGAAGATGACCTTGAAAGATTTGAGACTCATACTGTCTCATGCTGGACTACCATACTGTCCAGCAACACAGCTTAAAAATTCATGAACTGCAGTCACACTGTGTCTGTCAATGTTTCTGGCTCCTCCCCTCACTCCCAGTATTTTTAAATAAGCAACCAGGTTTAACTAAACTGCACTGGTCTAATTTACTGACTTAAAAACAAGGCAGCCACTTCGAAGCAAGTTTAAAAAAATACAACAAAACCCCACCAATGACCTATGATTGCACATTCACATACTGGGCTCCTCGTACGTGCCCTGAGCTATAAAGCCTTTCAGAGAAAGTTACAGGCTCAAATTTTCTGACCGTTTCCTTGCCTATGTTTAGTTTAGCATGTATTTTATACATACAGGGGTCACACCTTCCCTCCCAGATTCAAAAGTAATCCCAGCAGAGGTTCTTCCAATCCTGCAGACTTTGGGCACACACTACCTCCGAATGTCTATGGCAATCAAAGTGGCATCTGTACATCCCCTTCCCATCTGCTTATACTTTCATTACTGCAGATAAATTTATAAGAAGGCAATGCAGATGTGGTACAGCACACTTATTTTCTGGAGATATGAACCTAAACTACTACAACTTAAATTTCTCGCTGCTGAATAACAAAAATATACGAGGCACTCTGGTGTGAGTGCAACTGTAAATACAATAAGGTGGCTTTATACAATTTGAAGTAACTTATTTGATGTCCTCTGATGTCACTAAGAAGAAAGAGCAGCTTTCCCACAACCACAGGCACTGTCATGGAAGTAAAATCAAAACAAAACTTCAACAACAACAAATTAGGTTACAAAACACTGCTGAAATTCCCACCCAAGACTTATTAATTTAAAATAACTGATAAACTAAAAATGGAAATGCAATTACAGTTCAGACCTAATAATGCTAATTAGTTTTTTCCACAGTTTTTGAAGTGACTTCTTTTGCTTGTAGTTATTGTTAAAGCACTTCTGTAACAGTTGAAGAGACCAACGTTTTCCTGGTTGTTATCTATAAACAATCAAAACCCCTCAAACCGGACACTGCATTCCCCTCAATTAATCAAAACAACCTATCGGATTTGACTGGAAACATATCAAGCTCCCAGCCCTCCTTCATGTTTGCATTCAATGCAGAGATGCTTGCCTGGTTCAGGTGCTTTTCCCAAAAGGCCCAACAGTTCAGCCAGAAAGTAAGCCAGATGAATTGCAAGGACTAGCCTTCCTGGGCCCCCTTGTCATAAAAGTGAACAAAGTGTCAGGCCTGTGGTACATGCGCCCGTTCTAAGTGGGTCAAGCTCTTTAACAAGGACAGCTGATGGCATACAGCTCTAACTCAGCAGAACTACCATGTGCTAGTGATGCCTGGCCAGCCTGATGACAGGAACAAGCAAAATATATCCTGGGCACAAGGCACAATATCAAGGCATCCCCATAACATTCCACTGCAGCTTGGAAACAGGAGCCACACTATTTTTGGTGGGAGAGAGACTGTAACCTGTATTCCTGTTGCTGGAAATTCAATCTCAGCCAGATGCTGGCAATGCCCTCAGTGCCAAGAAGCAGCACTCCCAGCGTTCTCCTCACCACAGACCCCCTAGAGCACAAGGCACAGCCTTGACTACTACAGCAGGCAGCCACTGACACAGGGTTAAATCGCAGTCCCATTTGCTGTTCGGTTGCTTTAGCGCTCTGCCCACTCCCCACAGGGCCCTCACACAGGACTGGCCTTCAGAGAGAGAAAGGGGCAAAAAATTCTTTATTACAGAACCACAGAATTGTTAGGGCTGGAAGGGACCTCTGGAGATCCCCTAGTGCGACCCTCTGCCAAAGCAGGGTCACCTACAGCAGGTGACACAGGAATGCGTCCACGTGGGTTTTGAACGTCTCAAGAGTGGGAGACTCCATGACCTCTCTGGGCAGCCTGTTCCAGTGCTCAGCCACCCTCAACGTCAAGAATTTCTTCCTCATGTTGGAGGTGAAACTCCTGTTTTACAGTTTATGGCCACTGCTCCCCATCCTGTTGCTGGGCACCACTAAAAGTGTGGCACCAACCTCTACGCACCTGCTTTTGAGATATTTCTATTTTTTAATGAGATCCCCTCTCAGTCTTCTCTTTACTAAACCGGCCCAGCACTCGCAGTCTCTTCTCATAAGAGAGATGCTTCAGTCCCTTAATCATCTTCCTGGCCCTGTGCCGGACACTCTCCAGCTGCTCCTCGTTTTTCCTGTACTGAGGAGCCCAGAACTCGACACAGCACTCCAGATGTGGCCTCGCTAGGGCCAAGTAGAGTGGGAGGATCACATACTTCTTCTTTACAAAGAAAGGAAAAAAACAAACAAAAACTATACAAACAAACAAACAAAAATCCCAACTACAACTAAAAGCTTCCCCGTCTCGGAGTTCTGTCAAGGGCAACCCCGCCCTCCCTCGGCACATGCGCGGCGATGGCCGCGGAGTGCGGGCGGCGGGGCGGCCCTGGGCCCCAAGCCCTTCCCTCAGCCGCGCCGCTCCCCGGCAGCGTCCGGACGGGCCAGGGGGCGGAGAGCGGCCATCGGAGCCGGCTGCCCCAGACCCGGCCTCGGCAATGGCCGTCGAGGGCCCCCGCGCGTCCCCCGCCCGGCACTGACCGAGATAGAGCACTACGGGGATGAAGCCCCAGCGGATGGCGAACTGGCCGCCCTTGAAGAGCTGCTGTAGCCGCTGCTTGGCCTCCTTGCTAAGCTTCGGCATCCTGGCGGCGGGGCAGAGAGGAAGAGGAGGAGAAGGAGAAGGAGGAGGAGCGCAGCCGCCCTCGTAACAACGCCGTGCGCTGGGCGGGACCCATCGCTGGGCTGTGGGGCGGGGACCGGGGCTGGCCGTGCCCTGGGGCGGGCGAGGAAATGGCGGCCGAGGGGTGTCCTTCGCCAGCCGCTACCTCGGTGGGCTTGTCCCGCCCGCCAGCGCCGCAGGCTGAGGGGTCGGCCGCGGGATCGGGATCGGCCCAGCGGGGCCGCGAGGGGGCGAGGGGACTACAAGCACTGTCGGTCTTCCTGCCCGCCTTGGGTCCTGCCGCACTCTTGTGCTTGTTTCTTCCCCGGAGCTCTCCAGGTGTTGCGCGCACGCTGCCTCTGGAGGGTAGGAAGTGCCTTTGGTAAGTGAAGGGTAGAGATGGAGTGATAAGAAAAAGTGTTCCTGGAGGAAAGTGGAAATGCCTCTCCATTAAGCTCTTCATGAGGCTGTGTCAGGGGACGTTTAGGTTGGTTATGAGGAAAAGGTTCTTCACCGTGGGGGTGTTTGGGCACTGAACATGTTCCCCAAGGAAGTGGTCACAGCACCAAGCCTGACAGAGTTCAAGAAGTGTTTGGACAACGCTCTCAGGTACATGGTGTAACTCTTGGCGTGTCCTGTGCAGGGTCATGAGTTGCACTTCGGTGATCCTTGTGGGTCCCTTTCAACTCAGAATATTCAGTGGTTCTGTGATCCTTGATACCAGGCTGTATGATGTATTCAGCCCATGGGAACATGGAGTTCAAGGAGTGAAAACTTCACTAGAAATACGGGGAGAAACCTGATACCTGAAACATGCCAGTACAGCACTTGGAGCTTGTTGTCCTTACAAACCTCGGAGCCCGGATAAGCACTGAGGCACTTTCTTTTTTAACTAATAAATGAGTGATCTCTGTCCTTGCAGTGCTTTAACCACCAAGCTACTATTTGTTTGATACAACTTACGTGACATCTTGCTGCATAGTGTCTGTGCCATTGACTCAACCAGTTACGTCATGTCTTTACCATGTTCTCATTCTTTCTCAGGTAGCCTCCTGCCTTTTGCTGTAATGCCAGATCCAAGCCAGATTCGGGTCTTCAGGTTCCTGCTATTACTAATGCAGCTGCAGCAGTTAACACCATCAGGCTATATCATGTCTGCTGCCCATAGAAAGTTCTGCATTTTATATATTGGTTTGCCTATGGCAGTTACTTGAAGTTCTGTGTCGCTGTTCTTAATGAGCAAGACACGAAGAGGCTGCTTTGTGTTCTTCCTCTTATTACTTCTAACTTTATTAGAAACAGATTTCTTTATAGTGCACTTCGTGACAAACAATGCATGATCAGCTAACAATCACACTCGATAACCTTATAGGCTAAGTAGTGTAAATCATTCTCTAGACCAATCATGAACAAAGCACGTACAAGGTAGCAGGTGCAAATGCTTATCTAATTGTTTAGACTTCTTTCTCTCGTAACTAAAGTTTCTCATGGAAAGAACTACTGTAGTTCAGAATGTGTGAATGTTTACACTTAACGCAGAGAGACAGGCTGCTGCTGAAAATCTTTCTCACAGGCAGAACTTCTCTGTAACAGAGAATTTCTGTTCATTTGCATCCATAGTTCTGTAGCCATTTTGTCACATTAAGAATAAACAGCAGGTGAGTGCTTTTTAGAGACAAGAAAGAATCCAGGTGTATAATAAGTATCACTTATGCAGATATCCATTTCATCTTCCAGTATATGGATGCCTGCTCTGCCATTCCAAGATGACAGAAATAGGAGCTTTTAGCTCACTACTTGCTCTGCAAGGTACAAGCAGGTAGCAAACTGAAGGCAACATGGTGGGTTCTGGCAGCCCACGGCTTGCTTTTGCCACAGTCTGTGAATAATTCACGTATGGGGGATGAAAATATTTTGGTGATGTCATGGCACAAACGTGCAGTCGTTACAGAATGCACAGCCTTTCCTTTTGTACACCAGTCCAAGTGCCCTGTGCTTGCATACGCATTAAACATGGGATACACCAGTATTTCTAGTCATATGACTGACACCCATTCAGTGATATCTGATAAGTAGAGTCAGAGTTTGTGAGTGTCTCCTTTATAAACTGTATAGCATATCCCTAAGGAAAGGTTAGGTACCAGTGCTGTCTGTATTCATCATGAACATCAATATGAAGTTCATAGGACTTTGAGCCTACGCCATTCCTGAAAGGATATGCCTTTTGGGGAGAAATTCTGGGAATTCTAACTGAAAATTGAGAGAACAAGTCTTTCTATCCATAGATTTGTGTTGGATTCCATCTTTTTTGATATATCACTTTTGCCAAACTTACCAAATTAGTACACCTAAGTGGAATTGTACAAACATAAAAATTACAAATATACTCTTCTTCTGAACCACTGTAGTGCAAGAGGCATGTTCATTAATCAGTAATGGCTTGTCATACTCAAAAGAGAACTTCAGCCATTGAACCTGCTTTTCTGACTTGCAGGAACCTATTTTTCAGCAGTTGGTATTAAATTGGTTTTCCCTTGTAGATGAGGCCAAGTAAAATCTCTTTTCACACTGTGGTTACTGTTACAGCTCGTTCTTTCTAAACATACAAAACCAACTGTTCGTTACAGCGCACAGCTTGTTAATCTCTTACAAAATACTGCAATAAAATATGACCCACTGTAGTGGAATTAAATTCAAAAGGTATTTTCTTTCCTGTAATTTTAGTGCAAGTGGGATTCAGAAGGTCAAATGTACAAATCACCTGCTCCAAAGGGCTGAACAACTCTGTCTCCTTTGAGAATTGGTTTAACAGTGTCACGTGTGACACAGTGAAAATAAATGTTATTGTGGGTGTTCTTGAGAAAGGATACTCACCAAAGTGTGCCACATGTACCAGATCTTTCTCTTCTTCCCTTCACACATTGAGTCAAGGAGTAATTTTCAGAGCACAGAAACTTGTTAGCCTTCTTTTCTCACGTCTTCCAATTTGAAAGTTTCACTAAAAGCTCGTGGGTTATTTCATTGATTTAACTACAGAAGCCAGGAAATTAATAGCAAGAAATTTAGTATTTCTTTGCCAGTTTTCTCACAAATGAAATCAGTGCTAGAAAAGCACAAGGGTGTGTGTTTGCTATGCAGATAAACCAGTGTTGATTCTGTATCTTTACTGGTCTAGATTTACGTAGTCTTACATACTGAAGCTGTGAAAGGATGTCTGTAAACTAAGAATTGTGACTGGAGAAGAGCACTTATTTCCTCATAACACATATCCATAGTCTCATACTGTCCAACATACCATATTTACACTAAAGGACCCAAAAACCCACAAAACCTCCAAAACAAAACAAAAAACAATAAATGGTTGTGCTGACTCCAGAAGTTTTCCCTGCCTTTATTTGGCTCCTGTGTCACCTAGGATGTTAGAGGGTCTAGGAGCTCAGCAGTCCTTAGGTGATCTACTGATTGAGACAAAGGGGGAAGGAGAGCAGCAGTCATCCTTCCTGCAAGTTCATGGAACAGCACTATTCACATAATTTAAATATTGACATTAGCCCCTAAAAGCAAATATGCCTGTGATTGGGGATGAAACAATGAGCTGTTTTGAGGGGAGAAAACCTAATCCTCAAAAAAATGGGTGCTATAGGATGGAGGAGACTGCCTGGAGAAGAGAGAAGCAGGATTTTATGGGTGTGCTATAGTATTCATGTTTGTAATTTATTGTGGTAGCACTCCTGTGAAGGATTTTGATTTCATTTTTTTTCTTGTGGCTGATAATGAAGACAAAACCACTTGGAATGGTGTATCCATTAAATGAGAAGAACACAAGGGCCCAAACTGCTGGAGTGGCAAAAGAAAATTAGTGATACCATAGATGTTCTGTTGCAAAAAAAGTAAATCTCTTTGAATTTCTTTTGCCTTGTAGCTTCATGTGATCACCAATAACAATAAAATCAGAAACAAAATTGCAGGGGTTTCAGTTGGAACAAGAACATAAATGCCTACTGTTTTATTAACTCGATTAGCAGTAATTCCACAAGTGTTTTCACAGCAAATAAATATCACTAATACTCATTGTAAAATGGCCAAATATTTCCATTTTTATGGGTAAGTGAGAGAATTGAGATTCTTACAGACATGACTGAATCACTGAAGTGTCAGGTTCAGGGAAATAATGTCACTTATTAGATGGCTTTAACTTGTCTTTTTGAGTGCAAAGGGTACCTTTCAGGTTAAAGAGTTCCAGACCTCTAAAGCTTTATCTCAGCAAACCCAAAAGTAAAGCCACGCAACAGTACATGCAACTCAGAGGCTGATGAAGGAGACAAAGTGCAGTGATACACTGAAGTCTGAAAAATCACTGTAAACTATGTAGGAAATCCCTCTAGGCCTCCATTGTGCACTTAGCAATGTCACTTTTGAGATTTCCCCAATTTACTGACAAGAAGCTGCATTAAATTCATCTGCTTGGGAACAAAGTTTGAGTTTGACCCTATTTAGGAGGAATTTACATGTCAAAGATGCTATGGTGGATGTTTCATGGTTTAGGATTTTACCATAAATCAGTATAAATGGCACAAGAACCTAAGGAAGAGCTCTTCAGCAGATTTCCACTGCAGGCTGAATCATTACAATGTCAGTAAAAGAAGTAGTATATTGTGACTAGACGTTCTATTTCACTTCATTGTTACAACTAAGCTTCCTATTTTTATTGTGCCCTAATAATGATGTTTCTTCCATTCCATTTTAGTATTCCTATTCATTTAGTCTAATAAATCCCTGCTTCTCTTCAGTACCACTGATCTGGGAAATGTTCCTTTTCATTTCACAAAGACAAGAAAAGACAGAGACAAAGGGAAATGGAAATTACTACAGTCAAAATAACAAAGACTTAGGCTGTCCAATTAGGTCATGTGCGAAATAACCAGAATTCTAAAATGTCTCCTGAATGTTACTGAGACCTAGATTACTTGGGTGTGAGTATATTTGAGTTCTTGCATTTAGCATAGTTTCAAAACATGCTTGGAATGCAGAGCTGTAATGCATATAAAAAATTTCTGTCCAAATTGGAATCTTCTTCATATGAATTTCTGCCTGATACTTGTTGGATATATTCCGGTCACTGTCTGATGTGGAATATTTCCAAGAAAGGTGATATTGCCAGATGCTGTGCTGGTTTCAGCTGGGTTGAGTTAATTTTCTTCACAGTGGCTGCTGGTATGGGGCTGTGTTTTGGATTTATGCTGAACACAGGGTTGTAATATAGAGATGTTTTTGTTATTGCTGAGCAGGGCTTGCACGGAGCCAAGGCCTTTTCTGTTTTTTGTACGTAACACTGGGGAGGCTGGGGGTGCATGAGAGGCTGGGAGGACACACAGCCAGGACAGGTGACTCCAACTGACCAAAGGGATATTCCAGACCATGTGACATCATGCTCAATGTATAAAGTGGGGGGAAAGAAGCAGGAAAGGGAGACAGTTGGGGTGATGGAGTTTGTCTTCCCAAGTAAATGTTTGATATGATGGGGCCCTGCTCTCCTGGGGATGGCTGAACACCTGCCTGCCAATGGGCAGCAGTGAATTAATTCCTTGTTTTGCTTTGCTTGTGTGCACAGCTTTTACTTTCCGTATTAAACTGTCTTTATCTCAACCCACAGTTTTCTGGTTTTTACCTTTCTGATTCTATCCCTGATCCCAGTGTTTGTGAGGTGTAGTGAACAGGCAGCCGCATGGGGCTTGGCTGCTGGCTGGGGTGAAACCACGACAGGCACCTGTCTAGAAAATCAGTAGAATGATCAGAGTGGCAGGAACAAATAGCAAAGTGTACTAATTTTGTATATTCAACACAGTAACTGTACAATTTATTTATTTAAAAATAAACCAAAACTGAATGGTAACATGGAGTTGTAATCTCATTATTTTTCATTACAGCTTCTGAGGCCAGGGAAGGAGGAGCAGCAGTCTGAGGTGACACAGCATTGAAAGAACCTCATCAAATGCTTTTAGAGACCTCTGAGAAGAACTGTTGATGTGCTGAAAGCTTGACTTTCCCATTCTCCCCTTCTTTACTTAATAATAAAAATTAGATGTTATACTTAAAGGTACGCCTACCTTTTACCACAGATAGTTTTTCTAAAAACACAACAGTTCTTCAATGCATGTTTTTATGATTGCAGTACTTGGCCAAGGATGAAAACAATAATCTGATGCCTTACATACTTTCAGTGATACACAAAAATCTGATGGATAAAAGGATTTTCTGAGGCCAAAACTGATACCCATATTTACTCATTCTTTGTTTTTGAATTAAGCTCTTTTTTTAGCAGCTCAACAGCAAAGGTTTTGGTAACTCTAGGAGGATTTTCGTCTCAAGGTATTTTTAATGTAACCTTTTCTTTGTCAACAGATCTCAAACAGATTTTTGTTGCTGAAGAATATATTGTTTCAACAGCACACATCTGTAAAGATTTTAAAGGACTTAAAAGATGCTTATTTTAGGCAAATTTTTACTATGATTTAAACAAGATGGGGAAAACAATGAATATATTCTGATTTTCAAAAGTCTTTACTTGTATACTTGCCTTTAAACTAACTCCAACCTTAGTAAATTCTATTGTGGTGAAACAACCATGAAACTGATAATGTAAGTCTTTGCAATCAGTTGACAGCATTGCATGTGAAAATGAAGTATTTCTCTCTGATACAGAGCATAGAATTGCAGCATTTGAAAAATAATAATTGTAACTATGTCATATTCTGCTTTCTCTCTTTAATGAGTGTTGTAATAGTCTTTCTTAGCATCCAGCTACAGAAAATAAACATGCTGCTGAAACAACTTTTTCTGACAATGATATGTTTGAAAATGTAAGTGACTGATGCATGGCACTCACTTCACTGATTTACAATAGAGCTTTTGGATGCGCTCTCAGATTTTGCAAGATAAAGGTATACAACAAGCTACTAATTAACTCTGGTTATAAGCTAAGAGAAAGTATGTAGTAAAGCAAAAAGGAGAACCTCTGAGTTGAAATATGCCAGGTAGATCTGAAACAGGTTTGCGTGGATTTTTTGCCAGTTTGTTCTGGGTTTTGTCTTAAGTCCCAGTAAAACAAATTATATGTCATTTCAGTTACAGTGTATACCCCTAAGTATCCTTTTTGGTTGTAACTTCCAAAACAAGAAGGGTGTTTGTTGACACTGAGATTTTTTTTCAAAGTGTAAATTAAAGTTTAATTCAGTATAGCTTTAATTTCAGTAGAATTTAAAGCATAGCACAGTTTAGGTTTTAGTGTTGTCATTGTAATAGTTTTTAACAACTTGTAGTACAAATTACAGAGTGTAGAACATAAAAGGAGAAGTAAAAATACGTGTGTTTTCAGATCTTGCATATGATGTTGACCAGTCAACAAAGGAAATGTGTCATGTATATGTACAGACTGAATTATTCATAGTATATCTAAATGTTGGACTAATTATTTAGTGAAACTGAACATAGGTATTAATTTATCTTCATTGTTCACTTTGGGTGAATTGGCTTCGGAAACTTCAGGACAAACCTTTTGTCATGTTCCTAATTCAGCACGACCTGAGGTGACAAAAAAGGTGAGGAGCATTTCACACCTCCTCTGGCAAAACCCTGTCAGGATGTGCTGCCTGAGCTTCCTGCTGAAGGTGGCACTCGAGAAAGAGCTGCCTTTCAGAATTTGGATCTCCAACCGATATGGACAAAAGTATCAACGTTTATGTCTGTCTTTAGTTTTTGCATTCCAGTAGTTCAGATTTCACTGAAAATTCTTTGAGATCTTCAACACATGGAAGATTAGTAATTTAGTATTATAATGAAGAGTAATTAAGGCCTTTCCTAGATACCAGACGGTGATCAAGGAGAGCTCTTTTCTTCCTTTCCAAGTCTCATCTGGTGCTATCAAGATTAAATGAAGCGCAACTCATGTTTAATGAAGGTTTTACTATTCTATTAAAATAGAATTTAGTCTCTTAAAATGCTTCCCTTTTGCCTTTCATACACAATATCTGTCCACACTTTGCCTATTTTAGTGTAGTCGTATGCCATATTTAGCCCAGACAAATGTTTTTAGATTTTACTAATTTCAAAACATTGTCAAGTAGACACACAAGTATGTCTTCTCTGTATATTGACAGCCTGATTCACATGCCTGTAAGTTCATCTAAGACTCTTTCTACTATTGCACAGAAAACAAATGACCTTTCAGAGAAATGGCTATCAGTGTTTCAATCAATGCTGCTGATTTTTAGTTAGGATTATTAACAATCTCAAATTTTAATCTCCTAGAGGTGCAGAACAGCTGCATTTTAGTCATTTTAGATGCTGGTTTTTTTGGAGTCCAGTTTAAGAGGGTGATTTGTAGCAGTAGGTACTAGAGTGATTAATGAGATTTCAGTAGTTTTTTCGATAGCTTCCTGCCTAGAGAAAAAAAAAAGAAAAAAAAGGAAAATAAACCAAAAAAACCACCCCAAACACATAATGGCAGATTAGTTGTGTGCCTTTCGCTGCATCTTGTAAAATGTTAATGGACTCCTAAAGGTTTCATTTCTGAATGAGAACCATTTAAGCAAGAATTTTAGCAGATGCAGAGGACATTCAAGGAACTTGTGAAAGTTCCTCATGTTCTGCTTCATAAAGTCTGTTAGGCACATTTGGCACAGGCTGTGAATCTGACCCTGATTTCCAAGCATTTAAACAGTCCAAATAAAATGCCATTTCTGTAATACTTTTATATTTTCCCTTTTTTTTCAAGTGTCTATTAAGTCAGAAGACTTAGTATATAAGAAATAATAGTCATCTTTTATTTTAGATTTAGGTAGCAGTCACAAGAGATTAAATGCTGTTATGTGTAACGAAGCATGAAGACGACAAGATACATCAACCAAAGGCTTTTCAGCTTGATCACATCATCCAGCACATAATGATACAGATTTTGTATTTCAGACACCAATGTCACCTTGGGGTTGAAAACACTCTAGATTAATCTGTGTGAGTAAGTATAAATAAGATAGTTCCCCACACCCCAGTTACCTTCCTACTTTAAAAATAGAAAGGAAAATGAGTCGTCCTGAGTTAGGAGATGAGTTATTTGTGTGTGGTATTTGTGATGGAAAATTCTTTCTAAAATAAACACAGTAATAAATGGTTTTCTTTTTTCCTCTCTTATTTTAAGGGGACAGGCTGCTTCTAGTGACAGAGTACTAGACTAGATTGATCTTGGTCTCTTTTAGGGCATTAGTACTTGACAAATACATAAAGCACTATCTATTAGAGTCATTAATTGTATCAAGAAAAATATTTTTCTGTAGTTTTTCTATTAAATTTCTTTAAAGCCACATGCAGAATGTTTCTTCCCATGTTGTGTTTTAGTTCCAGCAACTCTGATATGGATGATATACTGATGGGCTTTTAAAAACCTGAAGAACATGAATCTGAGGAGCCTAGATGGGACTTTAAAAATATATATTACAAATAATATAACTACTATTACAAGATTTTCATAAATGCTGAATAAAGGTGTCAATTAATAAATGTATCAGCCTCTATTATTTACTTCCTTCACCTCATTACAGAAAGACACTATTGATCCAAAATTTTTTAGCAGTGTTCTGCTAAAGCCAGCGGAGGGCAGACTTGAATTGGAAACTTTTAACTACTGCAGTTACTTGAACTTAAAATACCAGATAGTCCCTAGAGCTCAAAGTCTCATCGCTTCTCTACTATTCTAATTACACTTGTCCTGGATAAAATCTTCTTTGCAGTTGCTGTTTGACAAAATGACTGTTTTGTGAATGTTTAAATAAAGATGTTAATGTGAAAGTGAATAAGTCAGTGTATTAACAGCTGTGTGTTACTCATCAGGGATAATCCACACTGCTTAATCATTAACCATGTATATCTTAAAATGTTGAAAAAGCTAGTGTATATAATTATCCCTATTTTACAGATGAAGAAACTGAGGAATAGAGTGATAACCTTGCAGATTACCCATCTGGATGACCTACAGAAACACAACAAAATCCAGATTTCTGAGATCTAATCCAGTGCTTTGCACACATAAACTATTTTAACTCTTGCAAACATTATGGAAATGATTGCTAACAGCCCAGATTTTGGAGACTGAGGAGCTTATGATGATGAAATAGCAGGCAACCTGACAGTCAGGTTGTAGATCTTTAGAAGAATATTCTTCCCAAGAAGATGGGTGGCAGTCAGATCAAATGCCCAAAGATCCGCTTTAAAGTAGTATTTTATTATTGAAACAAGTACTTTGCATCTTTTAGGCATATTTGTTACTCATTAAGTTAGGTTATAGTCTTTACAGAAACCTTTATGGTAGCCCGTGTCTGACTCTTGTTATGTGCGTTATGGCTTCATACATTTTTAAGTGCTGTGTGAAGGTTTATAAGAATGTATTATAAAAGAGGCCACTTTAAGCTGCTTGGTGATTTCTCCTTGTACCTCGTGTAATTGTACACCTCACAAAGACTTGTCACCTCCAAGTAGTCATCACCTTCCATAATTCACAGAGGTCTGAATATGCAATTATCTCAAAAGGGAAAAGATTCATTTGCTCTTCTACAGAACATAAACTCTCCTCAAAATAACCACTAATTAAAGGCATTTTTATACAGGCTCATTTTATAGTAAACCACTGGATGCCTTAGCTCAAGAAGAAGCAAGAAAGATAACGATTCAATTAACTAAAACTGCTGCTTTGAGAAATGTGGTTTCCAGTGTCAAAGTTGTTTTATTCATCCCTAATTATACATTGCTGAAAACTGTTAACCATTTTTAGGGGCAAATAAGTCTGAGGTTTGGGGGTATGGCAGGTTTTGTCTGCTGTAAGCTTGACTGGTTTACACCTTTACCTCTATAATGATCTCTTCTTACACTAATCCTAGATGGTGTATATTCTGTTTGTACCAAACTTTCCCTTTTATTTATAATATATGTGTGAAATGTGCAAAAAAGTAGTGATTTAAGAGCAGTTAAGATATTACTACCTCAGAAACACATCATTGTTACATACAGTTGTGTTTGTTGTGCTGAGCAGGCCCCGCTGAGTTACAGAGGAAGTTACAGATAATGCAGAATAACTATTAGAGCAGTAGCTGTCGCTGTAGGCAGATTGGCCAAAACCCGTCCCTTTATTTCTTTACATGGAAACAAAGGGATAGATGTATGTACTGTCTGAATACAGAACATGGTATTGTGTGCCTGTGCCAAAAAAAAATACAATAGTATTTTATTGGAAAAGTAAACTTAGTTTTGGATATAAAAATTTGGACTTATGCCATATATAAAATATGTATTTGATCAAGATCAGTTCCTCTGGTAATGTTCCTTCAGAGGTGAGAGTTTTAATGACAGGGAGAAGATACTTCTACATCTATGGAATTTAAAACCTGCTGCTGTCAAGTGGCCAGGATCCTTAAATGTGTGTTGAAGTGTTCTTCTCTTAGTAAATCAAAAATGTTTATACTTACTGTCATAAGTAGTAGAACACCAGCAACTGCTTCCATGTTTAGAATTCTGTGGAGTCTGCTACCTGTGAGCAGACTCCACTTAAAAGTCTCTGGAATTACTAATCGCTATTGTTCTTGACATACTTCAGCCTGCAACAGCCTGCTGCAACTTCTGTTACACCTTCTGGGATTCTATCTATAGCAATTGCTTTCTCTCCCCAGTTGGCTCCAAGCCAGAAATATATCCATTTGCACAAATGTTTCTTAACTTTGTTCACACTGCGGGGCGGGGGGCGGGATTGATTCATATTTCTTTCTTTCTGCTTCTCTGGTTGGTGGATACTTTTATAGTCGATTCAGTACTTGCCATGTCTGCTGTGTAATGGACCAGTGCTTACAGTGCCTTTTCTAAACTACTGTTTGTTTCACTTTAAATGCACTGAATGAAACTGTTTCTCCATGGTCATTTCATGGGCATCTTATTGTAACATGTGAGTCCTAAACAAACACATTTAATCAATTTTCTTACAAGGTTGTATTCTTCCTTCTCAGTAGGGCATTCTCAGTTGTCAGAGAAAGCCTTCAACACTTGCAGACTAACCAGCACTTCTGAAGACTGAGGAAAACATTTCTCACCAGCTACCTGGCATGTTCCGATGTCCCTGCCATGAAGAAATTGGTTTATAACTGACAAGGAAGATTGTTCTTACCACAGGAAATGCTACTGGTACCCAAACTAGTTTGTCTTCATTCTGAAAAACCTGCAGCTCACACACATACATGTACAGCATCCAGCTCTGGGGTCCTCAGTGTGGGAAGGAGATGAATCCGTTGGAGTGAGTCCGGAGGAGACCACCAAGATAATTAGAGGGATTGAACATATCTCCTACAAGGAAGATTGAGAGAATTGAGATTGTTTAGCCTGGAGAAGGGAAGGCCTCAGGGTGACATAATTGTGACTTTTCAGCACCTGAAGGGAGCCTACAGGAAAGATGGAAAGGGACTTATTACAATAGCATTTAGTGACAGGACAAGAGGGAATGGATTCAAACTGACAGAGTAGGCTTACATTAGATATTGGGAAAAAATTCTTTGCTGTGAGGGTGGTGAGGCACTGGAACACATTGCCCAGAGAGATGCCCCATCCCTGGAAGTGTTTAAGGCCAGGCTGGATGGGGCTCTGAGTAACCTGGTCTAACCAAAGGTGTCCCTGCCCATGGCAGGGGGTTTGGAAGGTGATGATCTTTAAGGTCCTTTCCTACCCAAGCAATTCTATTGTGTAGACACTTGTGCATTATATGTATATAAACGTACACAGAACTGCAGGTTTATCAGAATTAATTGAAAATGAGCCAGCTTAGATATCAATACTAGCACCATTTCTGAGGATACCAGTATAGACATATATAGCAAACTTCAGCTGCAGCTTGGGAGTCCTCAGTGTTTCAGCTACCTAGAATTACCTATGCAAATATTTGACATTAGAAAATTAGGAGCACTTTGATTGGAGTAATTAGGTTGATACATAGGAGTTTTATAGTAGAGGCAGGAACGGATAGTCCTGATTTTTCTGACTCCAATTTCCACAACAAATTTTTAAGAAAAAAAGTTTATATGCACTTCTGTACACTTGTGGTGAGTGCTGTACCAGAGTCCAGTCCAAGCTCTGAAAAAGACAGAAAGTGTGTGGTTACGAAAATAGTTACAGACCATGGCTGTATGTTTGCATGCTAAATTGAGAACAGTGATTCTGCATCAAGATTGTACACAGGACAGTGTGTGGCATCTCTTAGTGCATTCTTCTGTGGCATCTTAACCATATTTAACTCCATTTTTAATTAAATCTCAACATTAGGAAAAAAAAAATTAAAGTTCTAGCTTGTGCAAAATTTGGTTTATCTCCAACTAATAGATCCAGCCTTGCAAGTTCCAGTCCTCTCGGGAGAGGACTAGAAAACATTTCCCTAGAAAACATTTCTCTGCATTGGAACTCATAGAGTAAACTGTTACTAAAATAATGGGTTTTGAGATTCTACTTTCAAAGGATAGTGAGTATCTTAAAAAAATGCTAAAAGCCACGAGCATGCAAGCTCCTACTGGTCAGTTTTCAATTGATTAGCATTGGCTTTTAATAACTACCTGCAAAAGACTGATTAGTGACTTCACTGTGCACTACACTGTGCACTACATTTCAAAGTGTCTAGTGCTGTCATGTAGCCCCACACCTAACACTGACTGCTAACTCGACTTCATACCCAGCACTGGTCAGGACTAGCAAACCTCAGCTTCAAGGTTTAAGGTAGAGTCAGCATTGTGCCTCCTGTCAGCAATAATCTATAACTTCCATTGCTGGGAACAAGCAAAATTATTAAACCAGGAATGGTTTGGTTTTCTCCTACTAACAGTAAATTTAGAGCAGTAGCTTCATGACATCAGTGGGAGAAGTGTGTTCAAATCTTCCAGCACGTCATGGGAAATACAGACTTATCAGTTTTCCATTACTATTTTGGCAGGCATAATTTTGTTATTATTAAAGCTGTTTATATTGGCCACCTCAATGTTTTCATTATTTCACACATATTTCAGCATTTCAAGTGGTCTCTGCTTCAGCAGATATAGGGGATATAGTGTGTGTGTGTCCCCAAATTTTAGAGTTTCTTTCACCAAGTATGATATATTACATTTACAAGCTTCATTTACATTTCAACAGAGCATTCATCTGTGTGCGGTCAAAGACTGGGGGGGGGGCATTACATTAGCTATTTTAGAGAGATTATGAATTCTAATAGAAGGGCATCAGGAATGTCTACAGCAGTTGTAGAGATCTATAACAGCAAAGCGAAGGATGATGTGAATTAAGGATGAATGAAAATGTGTGAAAGCACCAGCAGGAGCAGCAGAACAGAGGGTTAAAAGGACAGACACTTGTTAACAAAGAAAACTATTCCCAGCAGAAAAATTAAGGAATTGCTCTGTTTATGTCAAGGCTAAAGGCCTGCACTTTGAAAACAGTCACAACACAGAAGACCTGTGTCCTGGTTTGAAGGACGGGTATGTGCTGAAGAAGGCAGGAGCCTCCCTTGGAATGGAGAATGTGAACCCCTTCCCTCCGAATTATTGTAATTTTGAAATTAAGGGGCTTCCAGGTGAGGATACAGGAATAGGAAGAACAGTTCTTTACTAGTATTTATAATAAAGTGAACAAAAAAACCCCAACACTTATGGTATTAACAACAAAAACAGAAACTAGAACCCTGTCCCAGCCCTCTGGGCCTGCAGGCACTGTCCCCTTGGGTGCAGTGACAGTCACAGCCAGCAGGGGGCGCTGTGGCGCGAGCTCCAGCAGACACGGGGCACGGTCGGGAGGGGAAGCGCTGGAGGACAGGCCGGCTTTGCTTCAGGAACGCTCTTGATCCTGGCGCCCCAGCAGGACTCTCGGACAACAGCAAACTGGGACAGTAGGGCGTCTCGGTAGGCAGGGGGAGCGGGGCTGCAGTGCAGTGAAACCCAGAGCAGTGCCGATGGAGCCGCGGGGGGCAGGGCAGGGGCAGCAGCCCGGCTCCTAGCCCAGCAAGGAGGGGCTGGCTCAGGATCCCGGGCCCCCCGAGCAGATGGTAAAATAGGTCTCAGTTCAGAACAGGAGTTCACTCATGGCAGAAGAAACAGCTCCACGTGAAAAGGGTCCAGCAGCAGCAGAGACTCTTCTCTCCCCCAAAAAAGGCAGAGCAGCTCCTCCTGTTCCCCTCTGAAGCACAGCTTCAGCTCTCCTGGTGCTGCCTTTTATCCGTCCCTCTCCTCCAGAGCTTGGCCACAATCCTTTGTTTTCCTTAAGTATCCAGTACTCATGCTGCCCCCACCCCTGCCCTTTATCAGCCCCTCTCCTCCAGGGCTTGGCCACAGTTCTTTGTTTTTCTTAAGTATCCAGTACTTAACAACTCGATGGGAAAAAATTCTATACAAAAGGAAAGAAAAAAAAGAAAACCTAACCCCCAACAACCTGTCAGCAAAAGACCCAGGATCCTCAACCCAGGAGGGTGGTACCAAGGCTGCAGCATCAGATACGCCTTGCTTTTCCTCCTATCCTGTCCAGAAAACACACCTGCTGCAAACAGGGAAAAACAGGCAATGGGCAGCAACCTGGCCTATCATTTATGGAGAACAAAGTAAACAGGATTCTGAGGTAAAAGATGACCACATAGCAGCTGATGCCTCCTAAGGGAAATGACAGGTCTGTCAAGAAACCACTTTGTAGGCCCTAGTCAAGGGCCTGTAGTGAGGGCGTGGCGGCAGCATCCCCGTTCCTTGTTCCTTTGTGTCAAGCTCAAGGGATCCTGGCCAGGCCACTGGGACTCTATGATTTGGTGATCAAGTGTCTGAGTGTCAGAGTGTCAGGGAATTAACTCTACAGCAGAATGAGAGTGAGTGCATAAAATCAACTTGCTTAAAAATTTTGTAAAAAAATACATTCTCCCCTTTCATAAAATCTCACACTGAACTTTATCATGCTGATTCCTGTGTTACAGCAATTTCTCACTGTTACACAAATGAACAGTCATGCTTGTTGAGGACCATATAATAATTCCCCCATAGACAGAAGGACCGAGACACTCATGACTTGCTCTAAATCTTGCATTCCTTCCTAGATGTGGCATAGTAACAAACTCTGTCGCAATTTATCTACAAGCACATAGATGATCATTTCCTCCTACAGCTTTTCCAGAAGGCTGGTTTGCCCAACACAGATGGATTTTGTACAGCTTTTCATGACATGGAATTTAAGCTTCTTTGAGGAAACCCATGCACTACTGGAGTAAAATAATAATTGAATCATAGTTGACTACTTATTGATAAAAAAGAATTTACTCCATGGAAAGCCGCATGAAAAACAAAGGGTTGGAAAGAAGGTCAAGGAGGAAGGCTGAAAAAGTGTGCTGTAAGTCCTGGAACAATAAAAATGAGGAAATAATTGGCCTGATACAAGGACAATATGGACTTAGCCAGAATCACAGTATGACTCAAAGTTGGTAGGACACTTGAATAACGCTTTCCAACACCCCATGCTATTCTGGATCTGTAGGGCCAGAGAAGGAGACTGATAGAAGGGCTCAGGTACAATAAGGCTGGGCTGTAGCATGCAGAAAGAGAGTTTTGGATGTGTTTTCTTTCACAAGCTTTTATAGGGTTCACATATCAACTTCTGTAAATGATGAGATTAGGGCAGCAGACTGTACAGCCGTTTGCACTTCCCAGTAAAAACCTCATGGAGAAATAAATATCTTTGTCCTTCTCCCTCACCATAGTAACACTAAAATAAGCTGCAATATATATGTCCATTTACCTTGTCAGCCAGATGTCAGTAAGGCCCAAAGTCCTTCTGTTAAGTACTGCAAAAGCTTTTTCCCAGAGGAAAAGGAGCTGTTACCTGGGAGCTGGCTGTAATTGATCTTAGATACATATAATGTTTGTTCTGACACAATTATATATTTATTCTTTTAAATTTAGGTTGGATTTTTGCAGACAGTAGAAAGTCTACTGGTAGCTCACCAGCCAGTTGGCCTCTGATGTAACCTTAAACTGGTCTTTATAAATGTATTGAGGATGTTGCACTCACTAATTTAGCAAGGACTGGTGACATGCTCAGTGCTGCATAAAAGAGCTGCTCCCTCACAGCAACTGAAGGGAAAGAGGGCAGGTGCTATAAGGAGTTGATGTTACTTTGACCATAAGGGCAGAATTCAGCTGCATGGCAAGTCTTTGGAAGCTGTCAGGAGTGGACAGGAGATGGAATAGGATCACAGAATCATAGAATGGTTTGGGTTGGAAGGAACCTTATAGATTTCCTAGTTCCAACCCCTCTACCATAGGCAGGGACACCTTCCACTAGACCAGGCTCCTCAAAGTCCTATCCAACCTGAGATAATTTCCTTCTATATATTTTATCTACAACACATAGACAAACAATGAAAAAGACACATACTAGGGTTTCTGACATGGTTTCCTTGTAAAAATCCCGTTTAGGAACAGAGCATTTTAAAATGCTGGCATTTCAGTGTATGAAAACATCATTGCTTCCTTCCAGCCTTGTATAGATGGCAAGTGTTTCTCTGATTGCAAAGTCATGATTAGGTCTGGCAAGTGAAAGAAAAAACATTAGAGAAATCACAGTGCTGTTCAACAAGCAACAAAATTTGCCCTGGCCAGCCCAGTGAGAAGAAACTGAAATTATGAAATAAATACCTTCACATCTAAACCACAGAAAACCTTTAAATAGTGGGATAAGTTCCTTTCCTCCAGAGGCAGGTTTGCACTACTGCCAGAAACTCTGGTTTGTTCTCACTCACCCCAGGGCAGCTGAGATTCTTTTAACTGAAAAGCTGAAAAATCCAATAAACATTGTTAGAAGACCATCTTATCTGAAAACATGCAGTCCATCATGCAACAAGGACAAATTCCATTTACCTCAAGCTGTAACACTTTGATGTCTGTGTAGGCTGCCAGTGGTAACAGTGCTGTCATGTCTTTTTTGACTCTTCAACAGAGTTATTCCCTCCTTCACAGGAATCATAAATCGTAGCGGTTCCTTATGCAGAAGGACTCCTTATTTCTTACACTGCAAAATACCATCTGAGTAAAAAAGGAAAAGGTGGAATGGTATTTTTGTTTCTGCCTGAAAAATGAGATCCATACCATAACTACACAGACAAATGCGGGAAGTGGGATGTATAAACACTTACATTTTCAGCTCAAATGCCAACATTTCTGGGCATGCTGCCCCAAACAGTCTGGTGTTTGAGTAGATATCAGTTCTTTAATAGATTTCTGCACTTTGAGAAGTAAAAGTGCCTCTCAGAAGTGCCATTCATCTTGGCCTTTTGGAGCAGAGAGACCCAGAATTGTACCCACTTGCTTTTCTGCTCATGTGTCCCTAACAGGGTCAAGGTGAGGGGGAGCAACCCAAGGTTCAGGTTCAGTCAAATTAGAGAGGGCTTTTATGCCATAGAGGCACATAGGACAGATACACCTTTTGAGCAGATACCATATGACTGAAAGATGACCTCCAGAGGTGCTCCAAAACCAGAGCCACAGCACTGAAGATGTAGGACCAAACAGAGCAAGCCATTACAGAAGCTCAGAGCTTATGTGTTGGAACCTCTGATTCCATGAGATATCTCAACGTTGGTCTGGAAAAAACAAATTTGAAAGCCATTGATTTTCAAGTAATAATCTGCATGAAAGTGATGTTCTTTTAGAAAACTGTGGACCTAAAAAAGGAATTTTAAGGTAGGTGCAATAAAAACAGTTTAAGACGAAGGAGGGCACTCTGCTCTCACAGGCGTCAACACTGCCACTCTTACTGAATTCAGAAGTTAAGATGTTTGCTGATAGAATACAGTACATCCATGTTCATTCCAGGCAAGTGGAAATATTTTGAAAGGATGCTGGAGCCTTCCATGAGTTGCTGTGAACAGTAACAGAAGAAAGCAATACCGTAGGTGGTCTATTGAAATCAGATCAATGCTGTGTTCTCCTTTTGGATCAAGCCATTCTGCATGCAGCTGTCACGAGGAGGAAGTGACGTCAAAGGCTCTAGTCTAAATGGGCAAATCTTCCTTTAATTTTTTATCCATGCTTTGGAGTCCTCAATGTAAGTAAGCGCAGATATTCAGGCAGATACCCAAGTCCTTGTTTTCCAGACAAAGGTGGATAAATAAATGTTTAAGTATCATGCTTTCTCCTATAGGTGAGGGTAGCTGGATAATTTATCACCTGCAAACAACTAAATGTTGTAAAGACTCAACTTCCCTTTTTAACACGTTTCTCACTTTTTAATTTAGTTATTAGGGAAGAAAAATGATTAAACACACTGCCTACAGTATGCACAGCCTAATAAACTGGACTAATAATGGTTTTCCTGCCATCAGAAAACATGACATTTTTACATCCTATGTCCAACATTGAGCAACCTGAAGCAGAATGGAAGACATAATGGATCTGTGTTGGAAAGCGCCTCCGTTTCACTGTTAGCCTGACCAGCTTCATTAAGCCACCTTCTCTACCATGCTGTATTGCTCTTCTTACCTCATACTCATTGTTAGATTCTGCTTGATCCCCACAGGGGAAAAGTGCTTACTCCTGGGAAACTTAGAGGAATATCTGGCAATATATTCTAGTTCATATTCCTTATTGCCTTGATGCCTTGGATTTTAACTTACATATTTTTCAAATCCTGTAGTACTTAGTGTGTGATTCTGAAGTGTCTTGTAGCCTGTTAGCTGCTGTTCTCTCATGTTAAGATAGAGATAACAAGTGTCTCCAAGCCTGCTCTCCGAGGACACCCAGACTGTCCTGGGCCCCAAATGTGTAAACCATCTTGAGAAGGGGGGGTAAGCTGGGGAAATTACATCATTAGCTGAAGCTTTAATTGGCTAATTTATGCTGATATGCAAATGGACCAAAACCTATAAAGGTGTGAAGAACTCATGACTCCGGGTCCATCTTGGGGACCATTTTGAGAGCAGTCTCTGGCTCCCCAGGGTGTGCCTTTGAAGGCCTTTCAAATTAAATATCCACCTTTATTCCCTTACTCCTGTCTAGTCTCTGTTTCTAGGTAGCCACTTCAGGCATCAACCTTTTAAAAATTGTGATAACTATGATATCCAGTTCCAGGGGCTGCAGGTTATGGTTTTTGACTCTACTGTACCCAACTGTACCCAACACTTGGCCTCTGAGGTTTAAGGCTTTGTCTTCATTCCCACGCTCATTTGTGGTATCTGCACCTACACAAGCCAGTCCTCGAGCCTGAAAATCCATAGAATGGGAGAGATAGAGGGTCAGTCTCTGGGACTAATTAGAAACCATGCTTGATTTCGAAGCAGTATTTTAGAATAGGCACAAGTAAACTATCAAATGGACAACAAACTTTTGAGAAAAGCAGTCCTTTATACAACTCTGCATTATTTAGAGGACAACTAAAGCTGTTATAGATTAAAAGCAGTCAATTTCCAGATACCCAGGATCATTAAGTCAGTTTCAGACAGCTCTGCTTAGTTCCAAGAAGTCTACAGGAAAATTGCACTTGCAATAGCTCTCTTCTCAGTAATTCTGTGCCTGCTTCTAGGAGACCTTTCTGCCACTTCATCGGCTTTATTTTGGTTTTCAGTCCAAAGAAGGGCAGTGAAGGTGGTGAGAGGTCTAGAAGACAAATCTTACAAGGAGCAGCTGAGAGACATGGGGGTGTTTAGCCTGGAGAAAATGAAGCTCAGAGGGGACCTTACTGCTCTCCAAATCAAAGGTGAGAGCCAGTCTCTTCCCTCAGGTGACAAGTGACAGGACAAGAGGAAATGGCCTCAAGATCTGTCCGGGGAGGTTTAGACTGGATATTAGAAAAGGCTTGTCAAGCATTGGAACAGGCTGCCCAGGGAAGTGGCGGAGTCACTATCCCTGGAGGTACTTAAAAGAGACGTAGGTGTGGCACCAGGGAATGTGGTCTGCTGGTGGGCTTGGCAGTGTTAGGTTAGCGGCTGGATTCAATGGGCAGACAGATTCTTCCCAGCCTCAATGATTCTATGATTTTTTTATGTCTATTTACTATTCAAAAGTCAGACTAATACAATGTACTAAATGGATGTTAAGATTCTGGTAGGATATATGGCCTAATTTTAATTCCTACACTTTGAATGAAGATTAATTTTGTGCAGCACGGAAAGCAGTCACCTCTCTGTAAGGCACTTTAGCACAGGAGTATGGCAGCTCTCAGCTCCTCCAGTGCAGCAATCACTTTACTCTTATGCCACAGCAAGTGACATATGGCCACGCCGCTGCACATTATAATTAACCACTGATTAACAACAGAAAGAGGATTGACTGTTACATTCAATTAACTTACCTTCCTTTCAGCTGACAAGCAGCTGAGTGCTGAACATTTAATATACTTTTTGCAAATTTCCTTCTCTGCAAGTATTATAATTGCTGTAATTAGCACAGATCAACTATGACAGCAAAACTCTCATTTCTTCTGTACAATGCAGTAGCTTATAAAAAGTTAGGTTTTATCTGTTTTATTAATTAGATAACCAGTATTTCTCTTCTATCACATGTTCTCATAGAATTCCATGTAGTTTTTCACTTAATTCAGTCAACTTCTACATAACTCTACAGAAAATTCTCCAAAGAAATATGATTGGGATGAGTTCAGTTGATGACAGTCACGTGCACATCTATGAAGAGGCACCTCTGTGCACCTGTGTGAAAACTAATCCAGGTGTCTTACATTTGCTGTTGAATGAGTTGGTATTTTTCTCTCATGCTGCTTCCTTTCCTTTGGACTGTATATTAGACCATTGGGAAAAGGCTGCCAAGGCTCCCTGAACCTCCTTTTTTACTTTCTTCTGTTTCCATATGGCAACCTGCTCATATTCCCTAATAGGGACTTGGTGTTTTATTTGACTTGACATTTTGATTTGCCTGTTAGAATAGTGTAGAGGTTAGAAGAGGTGACTGGCAAGGCTACAGAGGAGTCTATGCTAGCTAATAACTTGCCCACTGAGCAGATATTGAGAAATTTCATCAAAAGTGGTCGAGTCAGATCCACAAAGTGCCTTCAGGACTGTAACCCTGCTGAGCTTCATGTCATCCATTCTGGCAATGAAAACCACAAAGAAAAAGGTCAATGCAAGTACTTTGTGTAGCACAGTCCCACAAACAACGTGGAGACTTTTATTACATTTGCTTAAACCTCAAGGAAATCTGCCGTGATAACTGAGCGCAGATCAGGCACTGACCTTGTGAGTCACCACATTGCTCCTCCTGGCATAAGGAGTGCCCTCTGTTCAGAGCGTGGTGCCACAGCAGGGAAGCCGTGGGGTCACGGAGGTGCCTGCAGAGGGAATGATGCACAGCTCAGGCTGTGCACTGCCCAGGGCGCCCGACCTTCCTCTGGCATCTCCCAGAGGCAGCGGTGAGTGACACTGACCACAGCAACACCTTTGGCCTTTGGATGCACATCACTCTGTCCTTGTACTGACTGGCCATGGGGTGGCAATGTCAATCTTCTGGAAAATACTTCTTACACTTGCTTCCTGCTCCTCCCCCTTTGTGTTTTTCCCTTGTTCGCTTTTCATAGTGAAGGAATCTGTACTTAGATACCTTTACAGAAGTTGAATTCAGCTTTTTCTTCTAGCAATAGTTCACCACAAAGACCTTCTGACCCTACTAGACTGGACCTTCTCTTCTGCTCCCTCTTCTTTCAGTTCCTTACAGGTGCTCAAGTATATTCCTTAAATTAATTTTATGTTCAATGCCAACTTTCCATAAAAGATTCCTCTCCTTCTTAAGGTGGCAAATGCCAGAGACTCTATCCTTTGGCTAAAATTTCTTTGAGCATTTCATTTTTTGCTTTCCAAAAGGTAACAGCCACACATTTCTTAACAGCAAAGCGTGACAGGAAAATCATCAGCACTTAAACCTATGTAGAAGAGTGCAGCCACCAGCGCTGCCCACAAATGTTCTTCTAGTCCCGTATTAGGTTGTTTCAGGACTAAATTCCCTATATTTGTTACTGTGGTAGTTCTAGCACTTTGCCTCTTCTCCAAGAAGGAGGCAGAAGCAGGGAAGGGGCAGAATGCCATAGCACAGGTTCTGCCTGAAGGGAAGATGCCTGCCCTTGCAGTCAGGTGGGAGCCAGGGGAGAAGAAATTTTTTCCAAAGCTCTTCCTGCTCCAGTAAGCTCTCAGCTTTATGTGTGTCTCATTTTGTGCAGTTTCTTCATTCATTTGGGAGTGCCTCTGCCAGAGACAAGCAGAGAGGAAGAGACATTTTGAAATGCTCTTAAGCTTCTGGTTTCACCTCCCATTCACCTCTTTTCCCACAGCTCAGTACAAAGGGTGCTTTGTATGACACGTTCCTCCTTTCAAGCATGAAACAGAACTATCCCTCAGCACTTGTGCTGTACACTGCCTACTCTCATTGGAGTAGGAAGGAATAATTACAGGGATTATCAGTGTGGTACTGAATGTCAAGGCATATTAAAACTGTTCAGTATCTCAAGAGCAAATCAAGATTCTTCCAAGGGGCTGCTTTTCTGCCTGAAATTGAATTATGGCATCGAGTACCTTATAAGTAGATCTACCTAGTAACTAATTTTGCTGGTGTATTTAAGAAGTTACTCATCTCACCATTGCAGGAATGTGTCAAAACTCTTTGTGCTCACAAACATCACCAATTTTTATCCAGTATGGCTCCTAAGGTACAATAACACCCTGTCATTCACTGAGAATGGGGCACACGTTTTGTGCTGCAGTACATATCACACATACCAAGTTTTATGAAAAAGGTGGGTCATGCAGTGTGGATCTCAGAGAAATCCATTGCTCAGTAATTTCTTATTTGCCCATAAGCACATTTTATTTTGTGTAATGATGCCAAAGCAGGGAACTAGCAGGAATTGTTCAATATTTTTGTAGCATGGCTTCCTATGCTGGCTGCAGGAAAAAGCAGTTCTCATGGATAACTAAGGAAGCTTAAAGTTATGAACTTGATGCAATATGCAAAGGAGTCAAGGAACTCTTTCCCAACCTAAATAGTTAAGAATCAAGATTCGTCAGAGGACTCAGCTAGAGCTGAACACGTATCATCCAGTTGTAAGGAAGCTTTAGCAGCCTTGCTGCTATTCTACCTTCAAATGCAAAAGCTGGTAAAGGTATTACATGCATTTAAGTGGGATCATAAAGCAATAGCAGAAATGAGCATGATATAGATTTATGCTCTATTTCTTTCCTCCTTCCCTACTTTAGACACCTGAAAGTGGTTGAAAATGCAATTACTTCATGATTAGTCATACAATCTGAACAGATGCAGTTTGAATCTTAAATCCCAGCACCTGTCCACATTATTTCAAGCTGATCTTTACAGCCTGGCCGGAGAACCACTAAATCAGATCTATTTTTTCTAGACATCTGCCTTCTTGTAAGGCCTTTAGCAAAGGGGACAGCTGCTGACATTCAGAGCTCTGCTGAAGCCACTGATGCTGTGCTAAAGCTTCTTTTGGCTTAATTCAGCAAGAAGGGGAATGCAGGGATTCAATTCAGCCAGAATCAGTAGGAAGGCAGCAATGCTAAGCCAGTTGTTCAGGGTGAGAAGGAAGAGATGGGATAAACACCTCGTGGGTGTCAGAAAGGATCTTCTTAGCTCAGGATGTCCTGAACCGGTGTGACAGTGCCTGTCTCTATCTCCAGTCAATACAGAGATGGTATTGGTATTTTCTAATGGCTGAAATGAGGAATATAAATTCCAATGAATTAACAAGTAAACAATTTCCTAGGAAATATCAATGCTGTTACCTTGTGAAAGTAGTTCTACTGATTTATTATAGCAGATTTCTTAAACACCAACATTTTAGGGGCAAGACAGTCTGCTGAAACATGACATTTGGTATGACAGTTGGTTCACAAAATGTTATCATACATAATACTATCCCTATTCCCTTCCAATTATTAGCGAAGTCTGAACTGCAGATTGTAAAAATAATGAAAACACAATGCATTTTTACCAACTAGAAAAGCAAAAGGAAAAAATAGGAGTATTGTGATTAAAAAAAAAAAAAAAAAGCAAGCATCTTTAAGGAACAAGTTCAAGAGCCTTTACAACTTATACTGAAATCAATTTACTCTTGGCAGATAAAACTGCAAGGAAAATATACCAGTGACAATACAACCTTTCAGTCCCTGGCTACATCTACTTTAGATGATATCCTAGGTCATCAACACCAGTGCTGGTCCAAGCCTTTACCAGCTCCGGCAGTCTCCACAACAGTTCAACAATCTCTATACCTTGAGAGTTGAAGAGGAAAACATTATGTGTAAAATACACACACACACTTAACGTATATGTTTTATATGTAATTTTTAAATGAGTGATATTAAGTGACTCAGTGAAAGCAAAGATCATTTATAAGAGCATGTAGTGACATGACAAGGGGTAATGGATTCAAACTAAGTTTACATTAGATACTAGGAAAAAATTCTTTACTATGAGGGTGGTGAGGCACTGGAACATATTGCCCAGAGTAGCTGCGGATGCCCCATCCCTGGAAGTGTTCAAGGCCAGGTTAGATGGGGCTCTGAGCAACCTGGTCTAGTGGGTGGCATCCCTGCCCATGGCAAGGTAACTGAAACCAGATGATCTTTAAGGTCCTTTCCAACTCAAACCATTTTGTGATTCCATGATTTCATGCATGAAGACAGTATCTTTCCAGAGAAAGCACTGAACATACATTATTCTGGTTGACTATTTGTACTGCAGAAATGATATCCACACCAAGGACTTCTTATGCCAATGCGACACACCTTCATTTACTTTGTTGTGTGTTGTGGAGGCAGAAGCTGACATTTCTTCTCACCTCTGAAATGTGCCCTCTCACAATACAAAAACCTACCGTCATACTCCAGACCAAGCAAGACTGTGTGGAGCACTGCCAGTATTAGTCAGCACTACTGATGAGAAAAACAACCAGGCAGCTTGTCAGAAGTGCTGTGTGACTCAGACTGACTTCCACAAGTCCTTCCGCACCATTAAATTCCTGTATTGTCCCAGCACATGTAGAGTAACAGATGATTAAACACAACCTGATTTTAGAAATCAAGTTAACGAAGCAAGCACTGTGCAATTGTGAGGGCTTGTTTCACAAAGGCTTCTGGAGTTTCACACTGACATTCTTCCCACTACCCTGAATTAGCAGGTGTATTTATTACCTGGCAGCTGTGGGCTGGGAGAAAACCCCCATACTGAAGTCATCTTTAACGCAGAGCCAGATTAAAATAAAACATGAAAAACAACTGTTATAAGCTCAGTGCAGGCAACCAGCTGTGAAGTCTGTAGGAACAAATGTAATTTCTGTAACTGGTTACTAATTGCCCGTAATACCTTCACACATCCCTTTTCCCCCTGAATTGTCCAGCAGGTTCTTAGCTACTCTCATCCTTCAAATACAGGCAGTATTTGAGAACCACATCGTTTTTCACTGATCAATAGCTATCCCAACCTGAAATGACGTAAAAGCCCATTTTAAGCACTACCTTTCACTCACTGTAACTGAAATTACAAATCCTACACACTTACAGGACAATCACAGCATCAAGTCTAATTTGTACCTTTTGCAAAGGAAAACCTTTACCTACTCTGATGTTTAGAATCAGATTTCCTTTCTCACCCATTTAAATGAAGGGAAATTGAGTTTTGCCCATTCAAACGGCACAGTTAAAGACTGACATGTGAAAAAAGAAACTGTGCCATGAGATCTCCCACTGCTGTCCTCTACTACAGCTCTTTCATTCATCCAGGTTCTTCTCTGCAGCATTGCACCAGAGACCACATTTGTCAGGGGAAAGGAAAAAAAAGCCCTGAACTACATGCAGGATCACAACCCTGGACCTACAGAACAGAGCTTGCCTTGCGCAGGAATCTCTCCGCAGATGCCTATGGGAGACCTATCCTAGAGAGAAAGGCCCAGGAGAGCTGGAGGACCGTCAAGAACCACCTTTTTCAGGTTTAACAATGGTTTATGGCTACACACAGAAAAGCAAGCAGAGGTGGCAGAAGGCATGGAAGCCTGAACAAGGAGCTCCTGACTAGACATGAAAAAGCAGCATACAACAGGTGGAAGCAAGAGCAGGCGACCTGGGGAGATGCACCATCCAAGCATACACAGGCGGGGTTAGGAAAGACAAAGCCCACACGAAGTGGAATATGGCAAGGAAGGTGAAGGGCAACGAAATAAAGATTTAGCAGAGAGATCATCAGCAACAGGAAGCCTAGGGTAGAATAAGGCAACACAGCTGAGTGGGGCAGAGAACCTGCTGAGAGGGGATACAGAAAAGGCCAAGGTACTCACTGCCACCTTTGCTCCTGCTGTTACCAGCAAGAGCAGTCCCCAGGAACCCAGGACACACTGCAGATAATGGCTGTGCATCAAACCACTGTAAATACTCACACCACCGCAATGACCAAGCTGCCCAAGTACTGCTGCCTTAGTGACAGGATCACCATCTGCTCCTGCCAACGTGCAACTCACCTGCTTGAACTCGCCCTTCACTCACCAGCGCTTCTCAGCCACGGCGTCCTTCCTGACAGGGCTGCATTGCAGACCCTACATTGTATAAAATGGGTATTCAGCATATTTTCAGTAATGCAGTCAACCTTACTATGACTTCTGGATGTGTAGAATGAAAACTGAACAAATATATTGCTATGTACTGTGTATTTCAACAAAGTCTGTAAAGAGGCAAAATTTTCTGCTGTACAAAGTATTTACAAAAGCACACAGCTTCAAAAAAACCAAATTTATTTTACTGCCAAAATTATTAAACACTAAAAGGAAAATTGTAGCCTATACAATAGGAATGTAAGTTTTCATGTACAATTAAGAGAACACTTCACTGCAAAAAAAGTGAAAAACTGTTACTATGACAGTGTCACATAATGAGCTGAAGAATGAAAGTGTGGCAGTTGCTTAAATTCAGGTTCTCATGTGAAGACAGACATCTATAGACTGACACAGATATTCCACAGACTTCAGGGAATATCAAGAAGTGTGCACATCTAGTCTTAGAAGTAGAATTATACAAATACAAAAGGCAATATATTACAAATCTATATACAGCACTGTAAGCTTCAAACACCAACAAAAGGTATTGGACAATTACATTAGAAATTTCTAGAATTTTTCATAGGAAGCCTCCTTAGAGATAAGTGTGGCTGAAATAGCTCTGTATTTCTGTACCTTTCAAATTTATTAGGTAAACAAGGCAATTCAAGACATTGAAGTCCATTCAGAAAAGTCATTGCAGCTCTACAGCAAGTGGTTAGAGGCCATACACTTTGCAAAAAATGTTAACATTCTCGCAACAAAAATAAGTCTTCTCAGCTTCAGTGAGTTTTGCAAGTGTTGCTGTTCAAAGACGTCCTTGGAAACAGTGCCCTCTGATTTGGAACAGTAAGGTCAGTTATAAACGTCAGCATTGAAACAACTTCTCTTATTACAATGTGAGATGATTCACTCCTACATAACATTTTCCCTGCAGAATGGTGCAGCTGTGTATGTTTGGAAGGTATTCATCAGAACTACTCACTCCCGGGCAGACTGTAATATGTGGTGTCTTAATAGGTTTCCTTTACACTGTTAGAAGACATCTACTTCTTTAACAAAGATTTTCCATTTGACAGCCTGAAGTGATTGGAAAATGCTCAAACCCCCAGAGTCTGACAATTTTAGAAATATCTGCTTCCTGCTATACTTCCCCCCCCCCATCTCTCTCCTAATCCTGCACCATGGATATATGGACAACAAATAATTCTGCCCTCATACTCTCTTATCCTGCCTTTTTTTTTTTTTAACTTTTCAATTTTTAAGAAAAGAAAGAAGCACAACTCAAAGTTTTGGTACTCAGGCAAGAAATTCTTTATACTGGATCAGTCTGAAGGTGTGATGTCACAAAAACACGCTCACTGGGCAAGTTGCTCTATAGACCAATACATACGTGTTTATATGAAGCCACATATGTATGGACAGAACAGTCTTTAGAGCCAACAACCTTTCCTTTTATCATTTTCTCAACAAAGTATGAAGATCTTTGTTATTTCAGTTGTACCAACACGAGCCTGTCTTGGGTTCAAGCCAGACCAGCTGGATAAAATAACTTTATTTCAACACCATTTGGCTTGTAGCCAAGTGTACTGGAACCATTATGTTACATATCTACACTTCATGACATTTTAGATCCTAATTTGAAATACTAATTATTTAGAGCTAAATCTTCCCAGTATAATAAGTATCTTTTATACCAACACCCAGCTTGAAAGAGTGTCCACCATGGAAGTAACAAACAATTATGAATTAAATTAAACAAACCAAAACCAGTAAAATTCTCAACCATTCTAGCCCCTCAACACTACCTCACAACTAATACCATAACAACAAATATTTGTCTACTGCAATTTTATCTATTCTAGTTTATGTAATTACTGCAATTTTTTTCCAATGTATTCTCTAGATCCTACACTGCAAAAGTGGATCAGGAAACTGCTGTAAGTTCTGCAGGTTATTTCTTTGCAAAATCTAGATCAAATTTCAAAGGAAAGAAGAGCTCTGCTTTCAGAGTGTGTAGAGAGAGCCAATGCCTACTATCAGCTGTCTAATACCCTGCTGTTGCTCATGGTTATGCACGTCCAGCAGACAGATGCATCAGTCAGTGTGAAACCAATGTCCTGTCTAATGTGTATTGCAGAAAAACCTATAAAAAAGAGGCTAAATTTTCTGCTGTAGAAAGTATTTACAAAAATAACCTCAAAGAACCAGTTTTTCTCACTGGCTGAAGTATTAAAAACTAAATGGGGCAAATTTGTAGTTTATCCATTAGGAATATAAGTTTTCATGTAAAATTAGGAAAATACTTCACTGTAAAAAGGTGAAATACACCATTACTAGAATAAATCGGTGTCACACAACAAAATGAAGCATGAGAAATAGTGGC
The DNA here is from genome assembly GCA_013390045.1 of Picathartes gymnocephalus. Taxonomy (NCBI): domain Eukaryota; kingdom Metazoa; phylum Chordata; class Aves; order Passeriformes; family Picathartidae; genus Picathartes; species Picathartes gymnocephalus. Next base: position 288,256 of record WEKY01063527.1, read on the forward strand.
ACATTCCTTTAAACTCAGGCTCTCTGGTAAATATGAACACCTACAGACTGATGGGGTTATTCTGCATACCCTGGTGAATTCTCAGGAGTGTACATATCGAGACTGTGGTCTTATTAGTACAGTTATACAACTTACTTTTTTCATTAATCAACCAGCTTATTAATTTCTATAAACCTAAATAACACTTGCTGTATAAGTTACTTGTGCTTCACTTTAAGTCAAGAAGAAGTATCTAAACTTATCTCCAGGCAAATGGAAAAGTCTACCAGAATTTTAGTGTTTGTTTTTTTACAGTGTTCTTGACAATAATGGATTAACAGCTGCAGAAATCTAGACAGTTGGGAGCAACTATGCCTTAGATCTTCATCCTATTTCTCCACTCATAATTATATATTGTCTGTTCATCAGTTAGTAACTGCTACTGGAGTGGTTTTGTCAGCTACTGCTTCTTCAGGATTTCTGCATAAGAAGTTTTAATGTCCATTTTTAATTAAAATCTTAACATTACAAAAGTTGTTGTCAAACTCACTGAAGGTTAAAGGTTAGGTAAAACCTTGAACAGGTTGCTGGTTTAGAATTTCAAACTAGAAAAATAATAGATATAAAATACCCTAGGAATTACAATGCTAGTTATATTTACATTGTAATTTCCCTTTGTGCTTGCAAGTTACTAAAGTACACATCCTTTGGTAGTATTCTCTTAGTCTCAAGCATGAAATTCATTTTAAGCACATTCACACTCCTGATTTGCCTGAGTCAGTGCAAAGGGCTCCTATTTCTACCTAATATCAATAAGCACATCTCTTCCCCACAGACAATAAAAATACTGATGACCGACTTTGCAGTGAGTAGTTTTGGAACTGATATTTAAGAATCCTAAAGAAAGAGTCTGTCACATGATTTTTAAGTCTAAAGAGTGACTACTATAGCAACTGATAATAACTCCCAGCCACAAGCACTGCTGCTGTATTACTTTAGGCCCAATTTTGAAGACATACAGGTAAACCAAAATGCATCTAAAATCAGACTTATACAGGCATAAAGAAGTATGAACATTGCTACATGTAGTAACTACCAATACAAAAGCCACCAGAACATCAAACACTGAAGTGATGCACTGAAGCACAGTTTACATGTAAGACAATGTTTGTTTTTACAATGCTCTTCCAAAATTGCATGACAATACTGCAAGACTCCTCCTAAAAAAAAAAAACCTAAGTACTTGCAGTTTTGCCTATGCCAAGTGGTAGACAAAAAGTAGAATCTGGGAGAGACGCACTATTTGTTCCCACATTGTACATCTGTAAGAAGCCACATACCTTGGTCAGTGACAACCAACCAATCAATGCTCGTTCAGCTGGTGAAGGTATAAACCTTTCATGAAGCTGTAAAGCTATCAGAAGTTGACTCAAAATAATTGTAACTGTTGTCTATCCACTATTACTGTCAAACATGAGCCAAGTAAGAATTTACGGGTTTGAGACTTAAGTAAGTAATGTATGGCATATTAAGAGCTTAATGTACCAATATCGGGATAAAGTCTCAGTAATTTATTTTTTATACTGGCCAATTTAATATCAATCGGTTGACAAAGTTATGCTAATACTAGGAGGTCGCTGCTGATTAGGTTGTTTGCTTAAAATAGGAAGATCTGTTCTTTCTTTTCCATATATCAGTTTTTCCTCCTGAAGACTGCAAGCTGAAAACCTGTTTGCCTCTGTACCAGAAACACCACCACGATTATTTGGAGCTGGGACACCACTAACCTGTTCAAAGGATTTACTAAACACAGTAGTGGTCGTTCTGGCCAGGCTATGGCTGCCAGGCTTAGGCAGGGACTGGCTGGTTGTCAGTGTCAGTCTCTTCAGAGAGATAAGCTCCAGATTCTCACTCATGGCTCTCTGAGTTTGTTTTCGTGATAAGTGCTCTCTGCAGGTTTCCCCTTCTTTTTCTTTTCCTCCAGGTTTGCTTCCTCCAGACCTTCGTAGGCTCTTCCCTAAGAGGTTCTTGCTGCTCGTGGTGCTGCTGTTAGATAGGGCAGACTGACTTGTACCAGAAGTAGCCCTAGAGTAAAACCCTTCATCGGTTTCAGATACTTCTATCAGTTCTTCTTCAATTGCTAAATCAGAAGTATCTGCATGGTAGAAACAGAAATAAAAAATTAGCAATTGACGGTCTCACATTCAATTTTACATATTGCTCAATTTTTATATTTATTAAGCATGAAGCCATAAAGCAGTAGAACAGAGAACAGAAGACAACGCTTACCTATTCCGTGACATTTTGGAATTAAGGTTCATTAGGATATAGAGTTACAGCAAGTAATGCCGCATTAACTACATCAAAAAGCATGCCCCCAATCTCATTTTGTTGTGATTTTGAAGGAAAAAAAAAAATTAAAAAAAAATGCAGTCTTGTTAATTCATGCAGGAAATTAGAAACTTAGAGATTACAAAGTATCATATAGAACAAAAAAAAAAAGTGCAAATCTTATTTTGAGCAAGTGATCCACTACATGATTTGGCAAAGCTTGTTAATTACAGAGCTATGCGATCAATGCCCCAAGACACCCAATATGGCACCTGCATGTTTAGCAACCCAGGAATGCTTTAGGACTGAAAGGTCACTTTCTGCATCACAAGTCTGGTGGTAAGAGTTGGAAACTCAAACACAACATGAGATCTCCAGGACACAGTGAAAGGTAGAATTTGGGAAATCTAAGTTACATAGCAAGATACTTTTAACATTCATTTTGATGGATTTTTCATACCATTGATCACTGGATTTTGTAAACTCAAATAAATATGCTTAATAAACTCAAAAGTATCTTGAGTCTTGGTGTATTTTTTCCGGATTAAATACATCTGCTTGTAAGTATGTCATCGCTGTCTGTGGCACAGACAAAGCTGTGTGCAATACATGCAACTGTGTTATTACACATGCAAATATATTAACTGCATACTTTAATTCTGGAAACATGCAGCAGTGACCCTTTCAATCAACAGCGGTACCTTAGAGTGCAGCTACAAGTGCTCTGCTAAAACTGTACTCTGCCAGATGAGTTTATTCCATCCTCCATCATTTTTCTTACAGATTTTTGCCTCCTGATTTCTGGCATGCCTTTGCTGTCAGTTCTAGGATCTGTAGCTGTTTCCTGTACTCCCTGTAAATGCTGAACATCATTCTCTGCTAGAGCTCTGCTCTTTTCCCCATTCCCGGTCCTCTCTCCAGCCACACTTGTGACACTAATCTCAGGTATGATAAAGTTGCCCAATTCAGTAGCATCATTACCATTCTCTGGTTGTTCTAGAATTAAAGATGGATAAGAAAAAAAAAAAA
>WEKY01063530.1:0-71111 GCA_013390045.1 Picathartes gymnocephalus
AGACAACTCAACCCCCAACACTTATACAAACTTTAAGTTTCAAAACATTATCCCTTGGCCTACTGCTACAGCCCTGTTGAAAAGCTTCACCCTATTTTTCATATAAGCCCCCTTAAAGTACTGAAAGCCCACAGTAAGATTTCCCCAGAGCCTTCTTTTTTCCAGGCTGAACAATGCCAACTCTCTCAGCCTTTCCTCATAGAGAAGGTGCTTTAGACCTCTGAACATTTCTGTGGCCCTTCCTCTGAACCTGCTGCAACAGGTCCATGTGCAGGGACCCCAGAGCTGGATGCAGGGTTCCAGGTGGGGTCTCACCAGAGCAGAGCAGAGGGGCAGAATCCCCTCCCTCCCCTGCTGCCCACGCTGCTTTGGACGCAGCCCAGGACACGTTTGGCTTTCTGGGCTGGGAGTGCCCATGGCTGGGTCATGTCCAGCCTCTCAGCCACCAGCACCCCCAAGTCCTTCTCCCCAGGGCTGCTCTCCATCAGCCTGGATTGATGCTGGGGATTGCCTTGACCCAGGTGCAGCACCTTGCACTTGGTCTTGTTAAATCTCATGAGATTCCCATGGGCCCATTTCTTAACTTTGTCCAGGTCCCTCTGGATGGTATCCCATCCATCAGGTGTGTCAACTGCACTACTCACCTTGGTGTCATCTAAAAATCTGCTGAGGTTGCAGTCAATCCCTCTGTCTATGTCGCTGATGAAGAGATAAAATAACACTGGTCCCCATACAGGCTCCTTAGGGATACCACTTGTCACTAATCTCCATTGGGACTCTGAGATATTGACCCTCTGGATGTGACTGTCCAATTTATTTCTCATCCACTGACCACCCATCAAATCCATCTCTCTCCAGTTTAGAGAGAATGATGTTGAGGGGGAATGTGTCAAAGTCTTTACAGAAGTCCAGATAAATGATGTCTATAGCCCTTTCCTTGTCCACTGCTGGAGCTGCTGCATCATAGAAGGCCACTGGGTGGGTCAGGCAGGACTTGCCCTTGGTGAAGCGATGCTGACAGCCTTGAATCACCTCCCTGTCCTCTGTGTGCCTTAGCACAGCCTACAGAGGATCTCTTCCATGGTCTTCCCAGAAACAGAGGTGAGGCATCTCCATTTAAGGTTTCCTTTCTTCCATGGAATGACCTCGCCAGTGAGGATTCCCCAGGAACATTGCATTATCTGTACTGTGGGGATTACACAGCACAGCAGTACTTACACTCCAGATTTATCTGTGCTGTACAGAACGAATGAATTAAATAATATTTCCTAAACATAAAGCTTCAAACAGCAGGTGGGACAAGGGACTACAGTTGTCATTTAACCACTTAAGAATAATTAATTGCCTTTATCTGACAGCTGGATCCAGTAAAACCAGTGGACATTAGACAGCTGCCAGTGCTTGAGTCTGGCTGTCTTCAATGTGATATGAGCTTACCTGCTGCTTCACACAGAGAGCAGGCGAGGGAAAAAAGGCTGGGTCGACACTGCACATCAAAACTTTGCCAGTGTGTCAGCAAGGAGAGCAATTTGTGATGATAACCCTGTTACAGGAAAACACCTGGTTTCTTACACAGTTAGATCCTGCCAGAAAAGTGCTTCCACCCTGTAGGTTTTTTCTCCATTTAGGCTATAAAAGGAATGTACCATTAAAGATATACACAAATAAGGCAAGTCTGCAAGAAAATCTTACCAATATAGACCACAGTAAAACAAAACAAGCCACACTTTCAGCTATTCCTTGGATATTAATCCAGACATCTTCAGTAAATGCAAGTCAACACCAGTCCAGTGATTTTCATGCAACTGCAGTTAATACTACTGAGAAATTGCATTTTCCAGATGGGAAGACAAAATCTAAAATTGTCAAAGAGGACATTCTAGGTTGCATTTGAAACGCCACATCTAAGTAGACATTTATTCCCAGAAAACATCTGCTCTAATCTCTTGAAAAGGCTGCAAAATTATGTATCTTTAGAGTTTGGGGCACAAGATATTTTCTGACAAGTGGCACATCTTTGTGCCACAAGAGGAATCTCATTCTCCTTTCCTCTTTTGATTTAAAAGACATGTCAAGCAGAACAGAGGTGGTCACATTAAGAAGCAAGCTCATCCCCTGGCAAAATGAGCCTGAAGCAAAGTGTATCACTTGGGAGGTACTCAGCCCAGATCCCAGCCCTGCTGCTGGGAAAGAAATGTTGTTCCCAAGGCACAGATGCCATCTCTGCTTGGCCATCCTCTGTGGGAGGAGGTGGTCTGCAGAGTCCAAATTCACACAGGTCTGATACTGGCTTTGTAACCCTGGGCAAATCATTTCCTTCACCATCACAGTTTCTTCTGCTGCAATATCACTCACTGCCTGCCAGGATGAGAGGATTTGCTTATCATGGTTTATAAACCATTTAGGACAGCCAAGGAAAATCAATTAAAATTGAGACAACCCCCTAGAAATGCCCCTAGGAATGAAACCATCACAGAAAACAACACTCTTCAAATTGTGCCACAGCACTGGGTCTTGCTTCCCAGCCTCAGGGACTTTGTCCCACAGCTCTGCAGGGCTGGATGCCAGGCTCCTCACTGAGCAGGGCAGCCAGCTGGCACAGCCCCAGCACAGGAGGGAGCGGTGCCTGCTCCCAGAAACGCTGCTGGCTGTGCCACCTGGCCCCTGATCCTCCCACTGCTGAGCTAGAGAGTCCACTGTACCCACCCACACCTCGGCATGGCCCCCTGCAGCCCCCCAAAACCTCTCCCCAAGTACTCTACACTGTCTACAGTGTGGTGGCTATCAAATGTCACTGTGATGGGGAGAGAGAAAGACTCAAGACACAGCACAAAAAAAAAGACATCTGAAAATGTTCTCAGGTCTATATAAAGTCGGTATTTTAACTGGTGAGAAAAGCACTAACCATTTCATCTGCACATGCAAGTGCATATTAATGAATGCCGAAGGCACTGTATATCCTGAAAAGAGACAGTCTTCACAGTAGGTAGGTCTCTCATCACTTAAGTTTCGAAGATGTCATTAAAGTAACCACTACATCCTTGCAGAAGACTCAATCCAAGTATTACTTGAACTATATTCTACTAGGGATTGTTAGTAATTTTGCAAAAACTACTTCTTCCTACAATCAAAGTGTTATGTAGATTTTTGCCTTAAACTAGAAAAGGTGCATGAGAGAATCTGAGGGGAAAAAATGTTTCTCTCTTTATCTACACAGTGTAGCAGGTTACATAGAAAGGAAACGTATTTGAGAAAAACAAATCTAGATGCCCATTAGTTAGGTAAAGACAAGCCTAATAACTACATGTGTAATGAAGAAAATGAAAAAGAACACAGTGTACTAAAATGATTTGTGTGTTCGTTACTGTAATTTTTCAGAGGAATTTAGTCTTGTTTTGCTCATTTGTACCAAAACAAAAGGTAACACACTTGTTTGTTCTGCTCTTCAGACAAGATCTCAGTGTCTATAATAAATTTTTATTTGAATGTACAAATGAAAATGCTGTTTTATTTGTTTAACTGATGAACACTACCCAGCTATTCTCCTGCGATTAGACTATAATTGTTTGGCATGTCCTGAGCGATTTTGTAACCTTCACTCCAGTGTTTGTGTCTGGAATAACAAAAAATTTTTAAAAAGTTTAAAAAAAAAATAGAACGGACAAGATATTCATTTAGCACTGTGTTTGTCTAAAATTTTTGGGCTTGTTCAATTTAGTTGAGCTAAACCTCACATATGACACAAACAGATACTGTCAATCTAAACTGAATCATTTAAGGAGTGCAGAAATTTTATATAGGATATCATGTCTGTTTTCAAATTTAAATTTCTACGTTCCAAAAAACATATTTGAAGTTTTTGCTTTGGATGGGACTGTGCCATGTCCCTGATTCTTATGGAGCAATTCTGGGTGAATGGCAGTATTACTAAGAAAAAAACAGACAACCAAAAAAACAAAAAATCTATTCTCAGTGAGTTGTATTCAGAGACCGTGCAAAGTTCCATGCCCGAGTTTTAAAAACTGCCTGTTAGTAAAGCCCATACTGCAAGACAGTCAGCCTGAAACTACTGACCCATCTGGTCCTGCTTTCTGGGGATGACAGGTCTATGCCGGAAAGCCACTTCTGGAAGGCTTGCATCTTTACTCCTCTCTTCTTCCCCCATCCTCAGCATTCACTGTCCGTAAAGTACCACTTTGAATGCCTGTTTCCTGCCTTGCTGGTTTATTCAAGCAAACCACTAAATGCATGCCAAAGAGGGCCTTCCTAACAGCTGTGGACAAGCAGTATTAATTTTTACAGATCAGATACATCTGAGAAAGTTTACACACCCCTAATATAACCACAACTATTTTCAGCTTGGAAAAAAAAAGAAAATCCCATGGCCAAATGTACTTCACAAGCCAGTAACTAACACAAAACACAACTTTCTACCTGATCTGTATAAATTATTCCCAGCATGGAAACAGCTCCAGTGCACAGCATGGTTCATTGGAGTAGTACTACTAGTTTGCACCAGCTCCCAGACCCGGCAAGCAGCCTCTGAGAGATTTTACATGCTTCTTTCACTTTCAGGCAATGCTAATAAACATAGTACAACTCTCCTCTTCACAGAGGAACTCTCCCAGGCCCACAGAAAGAAGAAGTTGAAGCATGCAGATACTACAGAGATGAGAGCAGCACGAGTGCCCCAGTTCCACTCAGAGAAGTGCTAAACCAGTGTAACACTGACCACACCTACCTCGAGCATTCTACTCTTGTGCTGTTATCACTCATCAGATTTCTAGTAACACTGCTTCCGGCCCCTACACAGATATCACATCTGAGGTTTTCTCATTTCATGAATTTCCTTTTTTGTGGGAAATCAGTGCTTACATAAAGGCAATGTTCAGAAGTGGGGAAACTTAAATCCTTCTTTCCTGGAAGAGATACCCAAGGCAGCCTGCCACTTCAAGTACCAGTGGTACGCCTCACTCACTCATTGTACACTTCAGTCCCAGCACTATTTTTACCCTCTGACTCTTGTCAGTGGCACTTGTCCATTTCTTGTCATTAAAAATAAGCAGAGAGAAAGGGAAAAGCAACTTGTTTGGGGAGAAAATGCAAAGCAACCTCTTCAGCTAATATCAAACTAAAGTTCATCTGAAACAAGGGAATTGTGCTGAGGGTTGGAGTCTCCTTTTTGTGCCACAAGAAATCCAAAGTTGCTTATGAGGTTTTTTTCAGGCAGATCTCAAAGGCTGATTACAGAGGAAGTTGAAAGATTACAGAAAGAAGTTGAAGTTTGGCAGTCAGCTGGCAATAAAGCCTAATGAAGGAAGGCATGGAGGAAAAGTCACTTGCTGGATTAAGCAAGCAGGAACCTTGGTAAAGACAGAAACAGAAGTCACTAGGGCCTCTGTCTCTGCTAAGGGTTATGTACATCAGCTGTTGAAGCAAATCTCACCCAGGCCTCCTACGGCAAGAGGCTGCCAAAATCTGCAAAAGGCTCTTGCTTCTAGCAATCGCTGCTGGAAGTCCCTTCCAGTGGTCAAGTCTTGGAGGGGCACCCTTGTCCTGGTCCCTCCAATGCCCTCAGGAAGGGGTTGGCTTTCATCTGCAGCCCTATTCTGCTGTCACCTCTGCTCACAGAGGGTTCAGATGCCTCTGTGCTTCATGCCAGAAGAATCTCCCAGACAAACATTTACAACCTCTATAACAGCAAAGCACAGGACAAGAACATCTGTCCCCACCGTCACACACATCTTAATGCTGAAGTGAGGTACAGTGTGGATTTGTTGATGTTACCTTTTTGGATCTCTTACTTACACCAAAACTAAATATAGCACAATTCAGCATGCCCTAGGAGAGGAGCTGAACCTGTTCACTTCCACAAGATCACTCACTTCTCCTATTTAAGTTCAATCACCAGCAAGTAAAGTATTCACAGATGGACCACTCAAGGAGAGGAAATAGGAATGACCAAACTGTCTACTTGATGGAGTTAGATAATGAACCTCTTATTTTCTCATTAGAGTTACTTATCATTTCTAATGAATATCAAGTAAAGAGTTGATTTTTTTTCTCCCCTTCCCTTATAGGCACTATTTTTATATTGTTCTCTTCTTTCTTCCCTTTAATGACTGAAAACTTTTGCTCTTCACTTAAGATCTTGTAATATTTTCCTCTAGTGAAGTCCAAGCCAAAACTGTTATCCTTTATGACCTTTGACAATATTATACTTTAGGAATGGGAGATGTCACCAGGTTCTCTCATAGTATGACTTGTATACTGAAATTAACAGGAACCCTCAGCAGTCACCAGCAATCACAGGTGCTTCCTTTCTTCAGGTCATGAAAGAAAAAATAAATGTATTAAGCAAGGCTCCAGGCCCTGCAGACCTCATCCCAGGGCAAACACTCCAGCTCTATACACCAGAAGCTGGTTTTCCAAGCAGGCAGGGACTGTTTTGCAACAAGTAAGGATAAAAAATGTCTGTGGGAAGACACTTCTTCTACAGATCTTAACTTCTCTTTTGCAGGTACCCTGGCTGCCAGCAGTGCACTGCTGCTTTTCATATCATCTTCTCAACTGCCTGCGAGGAGACTGGGGGTCATAGCAAAGCATCCCAGCACCTCAGCATTCCAAGGGTGATAAGCCCCACCACTGCAACACCTCCTGTGCTTAGCCAGGGAGACTGTGCAAGGGACACAAGCATGCTTCTGGCATTCCAGGGGTCCTAAAAAAATGACCCATCTATTTTGTGCTTAATACACATAAACATTAAGCCATGCAGTAACATATTGCATGCAATTTGAATTTTGTTGCATGAAGAAAAATCACAAAAGACTTTTCTTTCTGGTGATTATTCAGCATTTTTCCCTATTTCTTGAAATCAACATAAAAATAGTCTTCAAGTAACTGAGAAAGACCAACCTGGTTAGTCTTCCCTTAAGATCCAAGGGAAAAACTTGCAAAGGAAGTGGACCCATAAAGAATGAGCAGGGCTAGAACACAGCAATGTTTCTGCTGATCACCCTCACTCTGGACCAACATAGGTGAACCAATGGAAAAGAGCAGACAATTCCTCAAAGATAAAATGAGATTTTATAGGGATGCTGAGTGGCTAACATGTTTTATCCCTATGCCTCTCCCCAGCAGTGTGAAACGTCAAGCTTGGAAAAACAGCATTTATATAACTGTGTGTGAGAGAATCACAAGTATGTACAACTGAGTACATCAGGATTTTGACTGGGCATTGAGAGGAGCAGGAAAAAGGGATCAGAATACTACTAGTGCACTGCTCCAGAAGCAGATCCCGATACCCAGCAGAGGTCACCTGGATTTCTGCCTGGAAAATACACTGCCTCTGACACAACTCCACAACTCTGCTGGTGTGAAACCATGCCTCTGTCTGTAACTAGATGTGAGATCAAGAGCACTGCTGCTGATATAATAGCAGTTTAAGTCCTGCAAAGCTAGTTAGAACGTCATTTGCACCATTATGCACAAACTCACCTTTCAGGAGGTCTCTGGGAATATAACCTGTCAGTGTCGCAACCCAAATGTGAATGCAAAGGTGGATTTTATGTACAAAGACAGGTATATTCTCTTTATAAACTAACACCTTGTTGATAATCAACTATTATGATCTAATGATTGTATTAGAACCCTAATTGTGCATTTACTTGGAAACAGTTATGTAATTATTTGGGTATTTGTGACATATTTGTGAATAAGATGGGAAAAGAGTCATGGAACAGCTTCCCAGGAAAGTCCTAGCAATATCCTTGCACCACATTATTGAGGCATTCAAACAGAGTAGAACAAGGCCAAATATGGCATGGCCCACCTCAGATGGAAACTAGTGCAGGTACCATAGTACAAAGGCTATAACACAAAAACCAAAACAAACAAANAAAAAAAAAAAAAGGAGTTGCATGATGTGAGCAGAGAAGACAATAAAAAGTTTTAATGCACCACTCTGCTCTAAGCCTGACCTAGATCAGGAATTTTTGCAAGTGTTTCAGTAATAATAACATACTTACATTAAATATCCAAGTACTACAAGAGATTAAATAAATAAATAAATAAATAAATAAATGTGGTTAATACCTCTGCCTTTTACTCCTGTATTACAGATTTGAGAATATTTTTGCCAAAGAAAGGCTGATAATGTTTTTGATGGCCAAAACAAAGGCACATGTGGATTTTGCTTCCATGTACCTGCACATTCCTAAGGTCTGCAGTAAGTACATTCACTGGAAAAATGAGGTGATGATTTTCTAGTAAATAACATATTGCACTTGGAAGCTAAGCTTTAACTGAAATAAAGCTGCTTCTTCAGTCTCTGGACAGTATAGACAGCATTAAGGAAAGAAGAGGGAGCAAATCAATACTGCAATTAATGCTAGGTCTGTAAACAACTTTAAAAACAACTTGAGAGATGTGTACTCCCATGACTCACCTCAGTAAGTTCTTACCTCAAACCATTAGCAGGAATTAAAAGAAAGGAAATGGAGGACCTATTATTGGTATGTTTCAATTTTCTCTGAAATGCAGAATTTAATGCATCATGAGAGGACACACTTGGTAGCTTTTGAGACCACTTCAAACAAATATATTACAAATTCAATCTCGGTACTACCACCCAGAATCTTTTTTTTTCCTTTATGGGTGATGACTGTAGTTTACACAGAACAATGATGTCCATGATTCTACATGGATAGGTTTCTGCTCTACCACTGTGTGGGAAAAAATGTGTCCTTCTAAAGAAATATTAATCAACTTTTTCAAATTCTTACTCAGCTGGCATCCTAGGAATTTTTATTGGCTTTGCTCTGAGTTGTAGCTAAACCCCTTAATTTATTAAGGTATATTTTAAGGTGAGTCTGAATCTTGAACAAAGCAGCTCAAAATGATGTTTAGCACATCTGCAATATTTTCTATCATTGAACCGAGCACCCTTTAATACTGAAGACAATACCCTAGTGTTGTCTAGGGTGGCTAAAAGCTCAGTCTTCAGCTGGAACCCATAGTTCCCTCTTATTAAAATAATTATATAAGAAACTGTGTCTTAAAGTCAGTCCTTTGGCGGACATTTCTTAGGCCTGAACATTCAGTTCACTCTTAAATGTTTCATCAAAACATCTCTTGCATAACAGTAGAAGTTTATGTGTCATTCTAAGTCTATAGTGGCTTTGTAAAGCATTGGCTTCAGTCAGGCATACCAAGAAGTATATGTCTATTTTCACAGCTTTTTTATATGGAAGCAAGGAGGATGAAGACATACTAACTCTGAAAAAGGTAGGAACATATTGATGGAAAATAATATTTCACCCAAGTATTCTGAAGAACATTACAGTGCTTTTTAGAATTTGATCACAAGGACTCTTATTTATTATTAAACTGGTAATGTTTCCAACTATAACTAATAGTACCTCAGAGTAAACCTAGGTGATGAATGCCTGACTTGACGAAAATCTGACTCATACTGGCATTTTGATTTTAAAATGTTCTTGATGTACACTCTGGGGCACAAAGCAGAGGAGGCTTCCTGCTTTATTAATGTCCTCCTCAGCTCATTCCAGTGCTGGTGAATTGCTAAGATGAGGATGTGACCAAACTGGGGCCGCTCCTTGCCAAACACACTATCTATCTTCAGGCTAATTTATAATTAATATACCAACTAACAAGAGCCGTACGTGACACTTAAGTCACTCTACTGCTTTGAAGCACATGACATTTGGCAAAGCAATTTATATACATGAGATTGAAGAAATTTGTCCTTATCTGCGTTAACAAATAAATATACCATTGCATTAACTCACGAAGAGCCATCAACTATGGATAACATCACAAAGTTTCTGTGCTGGGGAAGCTGGTTTCAGCAACTCTGAACATAGTCTGTCACCTTATCCCACACACAATCTTCCTCTCATTGTTTTATTTTCACAGGAATTTGCAGAGCCAGAGGCTGGCATGGAGAATGCCTCAAGGTTATCATACTGCCTTGCTGTGCAAAGAAGTTCTCTTTCCAAAGGATAGACTGGAGACTACAACTCATGACAATGAGTTGCCTGATAGAATTATAACAACAAACAAACAAACAAACAAATGAAAACAAAACCCAACAAAACAAACAAACAAACAGAAAGGCAGAGGCTGGGAAGGCTTGGAGCTTTCTTTCTGGGCCCCAGCCCCAGCCCCTCCCTCCCAGTGTAGGTGCAGTACATTGCACCTACACTGCACATTCAACCTCTTCACGCTCTGAAAGCAAGCATGGGGTGCTTGCCATCAGATCACCAGGGTGCTCACAGCCATTCTCCAAGAGGGAAAGTCGAAAGACCCTTGGGCACTGACTCCCCAGGCAGTGGGGTAGTCCCATCCAGGAGGGGAAATGCCACATTCATGTCAAATGCTGTCTGTGTGGGACTAGGAAAGTTCTGCTGTCATGTACCACGGCTGCAGGGATGTTTCACTGACCTGCTTCACCCTTCCTCTCCAAACCTCTCTCTAACATCTTCCCTGAGGGGTTTGGCCACTGCTCTAACTTTCAGAAGTAAATGCAAGGACCTCTCCATTGCTCTGCTGCTAAGCCTGTCACTCAGATCCCTCTTCTTCCTGTCTACATCACGGGCCTCTCTTGCTACTCTTGATTTCCACATCCCCTATGCTCCACTTCATGGAAGAAGACAATGCTGTGGTTATTTTTCTTACCCACCACATAACATCATGGCACTCTTCTATTTTATGCAGCTCCTTTTATCCATCCACGACCTCCACTTTTCTACTAATAAAGTTCAAATTTTGTGGGTTTTTTTTCCTGGAGGCTGAGGCTATCTCTGTCCCTTCTCCATCTCCTGCTGTGAACCCTCTCATGGGGACAGTACTGGTCACCACCCACGCACTGGTTTTGAGTTCACTGCAGAAAGGGAAGGCTCAGGAGTACTAAACAGGTCAGTAAAAGGAGAGAGATTTCTATATTCTTCAAATCAGACATGGAAAGGTCTTCTTGTTTGTGTATGTCCACAGTTGCTCTACTGGTACTACATGCATTTGCTTTTCAACCAATATCCCTGCCTTTGCCACTGTGCATGTGACATGGGCACACCCACCATGTCTCACTAATACTTCCTCTCGCAGTTCCGATTCCCAAGCCTCCCTTCAGTTTTCTAGTCAGTCAGTTCTCTATGGCTAAACACAAAGTGTTTGGGAGCTGTATCTTTACGCAGAACACAATCTGTTTTACAATCAGACCAAGTTTTTAGTTTCTAACTCACAGCTTTGAGCAGAAACAAATGCAACCCAGACCAGACCGTTGCCTTCAAGGTCCTGCTGCCCTCACTCAAGGCGCTTGCAAAAAGGAGGCTCGAGCTGCCATGCCCCCAAGTGGGGCAGATATTTGCTCATCCCAGGACTCAACCTTTGGCCAGAAAAAAATCTATGGCGTCCCAGTTTCACTGCAATTGGTCCTGCCCTTCAGCAAACCAGAAGCGTGGCTAAAAATTCCTTTCCCTACCTAGGGCAGGATTCAGCTCCATTTGTCTGTAAATCTGAGTGCATGCAAGATCCTGTGATACCCTGACAGCAAGGATTGCACAGCTTCAAGGATGACTCACACACACTGACACAGCCAGCCAGGAGCTCCAGCCACAGGGGTTTGGTCCAAGCATGAACTTTTACCTAGTTGCAATCCTGTCTTCCGAAAGTGACTAATAGAAACTGTGCACTAACAGGTCTTCCCCTACCCAACCCAGAGCACTCCTATGAAAGCATTAACACTAATCTGGAAACTTCAACATGGCCTGGTGAGAATTTGTGTTACTTGCATTGAAAGAGGGCTACACCTGAGCTAAAAAGCAGCAGCTCTTTCAGCTGTAGAAAACGAGTGGGAAGAAAAACACCAGTTGCCGACTGCCAGCAACGAGCAGGCTTGAATCCACAGCCTATTGACAGCAGAGACATCAATTTCTGAGATGCACACATTAATGTGATTTTGTTTATGACCCCGATAACACAGAAAGTGCTATGGTGTCAGAAGCTGCTGTCCAAGGGCCCCAAGCTTTGCCTGTCCCCACTGGATTGGACAGGGTGCGGCGTGCTACAAACACAGCTAATGCAACCCCTGCTGGAGAGCACCACCCAGCAAACTGCAAACCTCCACCACTCAGAGGCCTGGGGCTCTGCAGAGCTACCTTGCTCAACCAGACACAGCAATCACTGAACAGGACTTTCAAGTGCATGGAAAAGTACTTGGAGCAACTGAAGGAAGGACGCGCTGAGCTGCTGAAGGGAGTGTAGGTACAGCTCTGGAGAAAAGAGGGAATTCCCAGATATGTAGTCATTCATTCCTAAAACAAGGACTGCTGGCTTTGAGTCAAAGTTGGCTAAATGGTCTGTGATGGTAATTAATGATAAATCATTGCTCATGTTGTTTTAGGGCATAATATATTTATGTGGTTGTATTCAGATAATGTTGCAATTTCTGTACTTGACATTCCCTGAGCTTTACCAAACATATGCATGCAAGCTCCCTTCCCCATCACCAGTTCTTCTACTTTTTTTTTTCTTCCACTTCTCCAGGGTGTATACAGTTGTATCATGACAGCACCTCAGAGTATGCATTCCCCCTCTCCTCACAACAGTTTGTGCTACCCTTCCTTCTTCCTGTGCTCCATTGATGACTGCCAGCGCAGCCCCAGGGCTGCAGGCTGAAGCATTCCTGCAGAGCAGAGGTGTGAGCTACCACACACTGGAGGCAAAGGGCATTCACAAGAGCTCTGCTGGATCTGAGCCATGGAGGCAGTGCAGCAGCACGGCAGGATTCTTGAGGGTCAGAGGAGTGCCCATAACCACTGTCATCTGTCTTTCCTCTGCTCAGTTGCAGGCACCACCTCACCAAATGCACTCACACTCTGCCTGCACACACACACACACACACACACACACACACACACACACATTAGGAACACAAAAGCTAGCATTGATAGTCACACTGCACCATGAGAAGAGGGAAGGCACAAAACTGTTGCTGGCCCACGAACTGTGAAATGCAGCCAACACACTTGGTCACCAGGGCCTGCTGCAAACAGCAGGATGATCAGTGGTAAGTCCAAACTGCTCAGGCCAGAGTTTGTGTCTTTTCTTCTGCACGTTCCTCATCTTCACTTTTCCTCTCCTTCACTTACCCCACAGTTCATGCAGTAGTGTACAGTTTCTCACAGTTGTGCTTAAGCTTCTGCAGGGAAAACAAAATATGAGAAAAAGCAAAACACATTGCAGCAGGTTTGGGACAATGGACACAAACGTTTTCTCTTCTGACAAAACCAGCAAAGAGAGAAATTTTATTCCAAGCATTGCAAAACTTGAGAGACTTCTATAGTTTTGGGGGGTTTTTTTAGTGGTTTTTTTGTTGTTGTTTGTTTGGGGGTTTTTTTGTTTGTTTTTTTTACCCTGGATTCTGGAGAGATGAGAGCAAAATTTCAGAAAGAAAACATTAATTTTTATGCTTACAAAGACACTGTCAATATTTCTTTTTAGAAAGTGCTGAAATTGACCTGGGGCAGGGATTGAGGGAAGACATTAGGATATGCACATGTACATGTATTTATTAGGTTATGTCAGGACATGCACATGTACATGTATTTATTAGGTTACGCACTCATGGAAAACAAAGTCAGAAAATCCTGGGCAAGCCCCTAGCCTGGCAGTACCCAGGCAAGGGGTTGTCTCTTCCCACACAAAGCCCTTGGAGCCCATGCAAAGTTTTCAGGCTCACCCAAAGAGTCATATTTAACTCAGGATAGATTAAGTATTTTCCGGCAGCTGTATGTGGAGCCAACTCAGTTGTCTGACACAGCACACACAGTTCACTTGAGGCCTCATCTTCAGACCCACAAGAGTAAGGATCTCAATGCTTTTCAGAGGATGCAGAGAATGTCAGCCACAACATCTCCCTTTCCCAGCATGAGGGAGTGATGAAAACCCATTGTTTGGCGTTTCCCAGTACCTTTGAGAACTGGGGATTACATGCTTTTTTTCCTTATCACAACTGTAAACTGCCTTTTTCTCACCTGCTCTTTTCTTCCTTCCTTATTCAAAAACTTAGCATTGCAGCCCACTGGTGTGTCTCACATACAAAGTTTTAGATATGTAAACGTCAACACAAATTTTTAACAAAGACACAAATTTTCCTAAGGATTCTGGTAAATATGTCTGAGGGAAAACTTGTTATCTGAACTACGATTAAAATTCTGTCACCAAAGAAAAGTTTTTTAAATCAGGTCATAATGTCACCGCATTACCTTGCTGTAATCCAGTAAGCTGAGGACACCATACTGCTGTACAGCAGATATAGGATGACAGGTTTTATTTTCACAGTGCTATTAAGCATATAAACTGGTGTCATAGGATCCTGAAGTAGAAAATTCAGCTCTTTAGACCTTAGTATTGAATATGGGGGCTTCTTTTTTTCCCCATGGTCAAGTAGTAACTGTGGGGCTTCTTGCAGGGAAACTCACGGAAACCTCAATGCATGCCTCACCCGAGATGATTTATCACTTCCGCGCACAGTAGCTCTGCATATGTTATAACTGGCATCTGGTTTTTACGGGATGAGTACTCTCTGAGGGATCTTTTTTCCTTATCCATGATCGAGTAGAGGTGGGTCGTTGTCCCCATAGCAAGTTCAAGCAGGTACTACACGCATAAAGATGCTTATCATACTTACAACAGTTAGTTAGATAGTTTCCGCTGAAACTGAGTCATCAGAGCTCCTCCAGACTCACTGAAAAACTACTACTGACAGTGGGTGTTCAAAGCACAGGATATGGCACTGCACAATCAGAAGCACTTGAGCAAGTGTGCAGTTTAGACTGCAGCAGTGTGGCAGCGGGTGAGCAGGCACAGAACTGGGTCTGTCCTGGGCCGGCCCTCAGTCTGTGCCTTCCGCTGCCCTGGGATGCCATGTCCTGGTGAGCCATATCGTGTCCTCCAGGCTGGTTTGCTTTGGTCACAGACCAAATTCTGGCTTTTGGACATCTAAAGAAAGAAGCTGCTGGTATGAAAGTGCACAGTGACATTTGATGTCAGATAACATATATGTTCTCAGCACCCGGTAGACTCAACATAAGTGGAATGCGCTCACCTGGTCCCAGGGTCCCCACTCACCTTCCCACAGAAGAATAGAAGAATGGGAAGGAATCTGCACTCTTTCCTCTTGTATGTGCTGGGAAATGTAGCATCAGGCTAGATTTGCTGTAAGGTTGGTATTTTCTGTTCAGCACAGTTTGTTTGGAACATTCACTGCTCTCTTGTCCTGAGGAAACCCACTGCTGTACAACATGCTATCCCAAACATGCACAAATCCAGCTGGAAAGCAGAATAATTTTCACTGCCAAAAACACACACGTTGCAACTTGCTTTCCTACTTTCTGACTTTTTTGTGTTATCCTCAAGCTGAAAAGAACAAAGGTAACGTGCAAGGAGGTTCGCAGATGTGGCCATTGTAACTACCCACACAATACCAGGCAAAGTCTACATAATGATGCTCTCTGTCACATTATGTGATATATATTAAGAGCAAAAAAGCCAGGGAAGACCACACATTAAGCAATTCTCACTACCTTGGCAGCCATCATTGAAGGTTATAGTGTTTATGGCCCTGGCCCTGGCTGGAAACGTTTGCAAGTATGAATAATGTGAAACACTGAGACACCCCTGAAAGGTCTGTACATGGGAGTGCAACTGTTTTTCACAGCTCTCCAGAGACTGTAGCTAAGATGTAGGTGAATTCCCTTTGGGCCATGCTTGCTCAAATCAGCAAGACAAACAAGTGCATTTCTCCTCAGCTCAGTGGCTTGTGCCTCCCCGAAGACCAGCCTGGAGATTGAGCAGATTGAGCCAGCTGATATTCACCTGCTCCCCAAACAAGACAGAAAGAGACAGAGAGAAAAACAAATGGGACCCCATCGCTGCTGAACTGATGTTATCTGCAGGCAGCTGTGCCTTTTGTGCAAAGAGCACACAGTGCCACAGTTTGCAAACGTCTCTGATGAATTGCTGCTGTCTCTGCAGCGCATTGTAAAGAACTGTCTGCTCTTAATTACCAGGACTGCTTTTGAGGCAGTAATGCAGTAATGTCATCCACTAATGGGTTAACCTAGTCCACAGGAAAATTAACTTCTCATTAAATAAAGCCTTCTCTACACATTTTTCATGTAGTGGCATATGGAGGAAATATTGCATGGTGACTGCAGCTTTTACCTCAGGCTCCTTAAATCTGAAGCTGGTATGTGTGGTGTGTGAGTATCATTAGAAGGGGAAAAGTAAAAGTACAGACGTACAGTATGGTTGAACACATCAGAAGAGAGGTTCTGTTGCAGATCATCATAGAGTAATGGTTAGCCCTGGGAACAAAGCAAAGAAGTGATCTGGAGACTTGAGACTCGTACTTCAAAGAGAGTTAAGTAGCTGAAGACACTTCTGGACACAAGACACAAAACCTAGCTGTGTACAAAGTGTACATCAGTTCCCGTCCCCAACTTGAACACTCTCATCCTGACACAGTTCTTTGAAAAAGAACACCTAATAGTAATTTGAAAGCATTAATGAATTCGTTACCATTTTTCACTTCTCACCTTCCTTTTCCAGCTGAATGTGGACTGCTGGTACTGAAGGTTTACTTGCTCTGTTGTACAGAGAAAGCGGTAAGCACAGTGAGACCCCTCATCCCTTTTTCAAAAACTAATTGTTCCAAAGGTTTTAGCTTTGGACTTTCGTTTCATGCTCCTTCACATTGTACAAGGTGAAGAGTTTCAAGCTGAGCATTGTGAAAGACACAGTGCCATAAAATCCAGTAAGCAAGCAATTAAAAGATGCTGCCTTATGAACTGGCATTACCACTTACTTTTGTTTAGAAACAGTCATATAACCACTTTTTTTCCCTCTAAATGGCAAAAGAGTCCTCAGAAATGCTAGCAATGTCTTTTGTTCTCCATAGTTTTCTCAGTGAATTCTTCGTTTAGGTTGTTTTTTTGGGTTGGGTTTTTTTTTGGGGGGTTGTGGGATATGGATGGTTATTATTGTAACCAAATAAAAGCCATGTGACTAGTACACAAGGCACCAGACAGGAGTCTCTTGCTAGATCAGAACAAGCCATTAGGCCAACTGCATTTTTTACATATACTGCTAAATCAGATCATCTTCACAAAGCACCTTATCCTAAATCCCATGTCCTTTCTGCAGCTATTTATGCAGGTCTTTTTCTCTTCTGAATGTTCTGCAGAGGACTGGCCCCTGCTCTAACTTTTGAGAAGCTCCCTCTGTGTACTTTGAGCAGAACAGGACACAAGCACCAAGGATAACAGAATACAGTCGCAGCCCTTGCTAGTTAGGCAGGATACTAGGACAACTAGTATTTCCCCAGGTTAACATCATGAAGATTAACCTCTTAATTCTTGAACTATTTTCTTTGCTTGTTTGAAACTATAGATTATGTCCCCCATGACAAAAATCTGACATAGCTGCGCTTCTGGCAAGCTGCCAAGGATTAGCTTGACACCTGTGTTTTATGCCCAAGAGTGATTCAAGTTTTACTACACAGTGGCTGTGGCCCAGACTATCATCTTACACCTGTTTTACATTGGATTGTTTCCACTGCCATCACTGCTGTCTCACCAGCTGTAATTTTTTGGCTAAAAAGAAGCCTGTGCTATATAATTATCAAAGGACATTCTTGCATTTCTAGTTCAAACAAGATCAAAATGTATATCCTTACATTACAGTGTTTCCCTGTGCATTATTTTTTCATCCTTAGCACATTTTTTCTGTACTTTATATTCCATTTTTTCAGACATGGTCCCATGTTATGATCTAAACTTCTGTCCTTCTTTTCTGGGGAGAAGAGTAGAATGGTTAGGTAGAATATGGTTTTTCTGATATTTTAGCACCAATCCCACTTTTTAAACTTTGAACAAGTTGAAAATTACTCAGGGAAAAAAAAAAAAGCATAATCCAAGTGAAAAAAGTGTGCATGTTTTTATTGACAGGGTTAACCTGGAGGGCTTGAATATATGCTGTAAATAAAACAGTTGCTTCTATTTAATAACAAAAATGTAACCCCATGAAACAAAAATATTTTTTTTCTTGATATGTAGGATTTGTCAACATGATATACAGAATTCTTACACTTATGCCAGTACTTTCTAGACATTCCAGGCAGAACTGTAATCCTGTTCTACATCGTGACTACAAAAATGTCTGCCCTGAAGGTGTCACACTATATCACACCGATGACAATCCAACATCTGCTGTTAAAAAGGGCCTTTTATATCATATGTGATCTAACCAGTTCAAAGCAGTCTATATCTTTCCCAGTGTTCTCCTCCCCCCACCAAAAAGACAGAAAATTAGTTTTGGGGAAGAGTGGGCTGTCCAGTGAGCCACACCTTTCTCTGTGCACGGAACAAAACAGAGCCAAGGAGCTGTCTGTGTCAGCAACCAGACCATGAACAATGCACCACAAACTGGCATCCCACTCTGTTTCAGCCACTCTTTTGTATCCAAAGCGACACAGATTTCAAGTAAATTACCTTAGCTACCTGAGGGTGTGTTAATGACTAAAGGGCCATCATCAGACAGCTGTCTTTTTTTCTTTTGCTTTTGTCAATTGCAAAGTCACCTTTAAAGTATAAAGCACTCACAAATTCCCTGCCATTTTTGTTCTTTTGCTGCCTGGCCCATATTCTTCAAATTACCATCTCTAATGCACAGCATAATCTCCTTCAGTTACTTCCTTCTTTGACCATAACATGATCCATCAGAAAGTCAACCACATAATAACTTGCCACTGAATTGTGCAAAGGCTGCTAACTCTTTTGCAGAAAGCTTTAGTGCCACTGCAGAGGCTGACCTTAAAAATCTACACCATGGTCCCCATAAATTCAGGAAACACATACTCACAAATTTCAAAGTGATGCTCAAGCACCACACTGCCAAAAACCAACGTGGGGAAGGAGGTTAATGGTAAACTTCACTGCATGAGTACCTGCCAACTTTTACTGACTAGCTGGAACCTCCTGGAAAAGGACTGCACTAATATTTATTTGTCATGTACTAATGCTAATATCTAGCACAGCGAGTCCATACTCTGACCTTGAGAAGCAATAAGGATGATGCTCTAAGAGGCCTTTCTTGTGTGAACTCATTTCTAGTCCCTGTGCGAGGGTTTGTTTTGTTTTCTTCCAACACAGAAGTATTAACAAAGTCTTTGAGTAGGCCCTCCTGGCAGGAATTTTCACAAGAAGTGTGTGGCGCAGTGATTGGACAAATCACCACCACACTCAGTGTGGCTCTGCTGTCTTCTGATGTGAGTGGTCCTGTCATTTCTCAAGCAGGTGCAGGTCATAGTAATTTCAAACAAACTGCTCCAACCGTACCAACAAACTAGATTCCAGCTCAAGGCCAGCAGCCTGGCAAAATGCCACAGTTGTTACACACATAGTCGTATACCTACGTGGATGCTTTCCTCCGTAATACTTATTGTGGAGCATAGCTGTTGCATAAACTTTTAATAGCAGGGCAGGGATTTACTTCCCCCTCTGGTCTGCGGCACACTTTTCTGCAGTTCTGTGATGTACTTTGACTAATCATTTCTTAGTCGTCTAGATGCAGACCTTTAAAAACACTAGAAGCTCTCAGTCCCCCTTTTCAATTGCAAACGATTCATTTTTGGTGAAGTGTGGCCTCCCTATTCTTCTGCCAGCCGTTGTGTTTGTGAAAGGACCGTCTCAAATTTCTTGTGTGGGAGCAGCTGTTGCTGGACCAAGGCAGCCTTTTCAGAGCCCTGCTGCAGCCGCTTTTCACTTCTCCTCCTCCTCCTCCTCCTCTCCTTCCTCCCTCCTTTTGTCTCCGGCAAAGCAACAGCCCCTCTGACCCTTCGCCTCCCTCCAGCCTCCCTTCTTTGTCGGCCGCTGCAGACAAGTTCCACCCTAAATCAAGCATTGTCTCCATCTCCAGAAGCCAGCACGTGCCCACATCCCCCTAATCTTTTAATTTCCCCCCAGGAAAAGGCAGCTGTTAGCGATACACGCAATGCACAGCTGTCAGCTGGGGCCTGCCGCCTGCCTGCGCCGAACAATGAGGAAGGCAGCGCCGGGGCCGAGGAGGAGCAGTATCTACATCCATGTGCCTTTGGCAACAGTTGGCAGCACGTGCTCTGAAATGCGGCATTGTCGGATAACCCACCCCTGCCTTCCCCCACCGCTGCTCCGCACACGTACGAGCTTGAACTTTGGCTGAGTTCGGAACAAAACACCCGGCTTCAAAGGGCAGGACTCCCCGGATCGCTGCATTATACCTTCGCTGCTGAAACAATCCCCTGCGAAATTACAGGGTATGAAAAGGACAGGCCTCCAGTAGCCTGGCACGTGGTTCGCCCATTCTCCTCTTTTACACACCAGTCATTTGAGAGTTTTGTCCTGGAGAGAGAGCAGCGTAAACAATCTGGAGGGGCAGAAAAGACGTATACATCATGATTTTACCTTTTTCCCCGGGTGGTGGGGAAGGCCGACATTTCTAAGTAAAGCAGGGCTGTATGGGTATAAAGTGGGTTAAAATGTGTGTGGCTGGACTGGTGATCTGGCTACCTTGATGTGCAAGGGGCAGTCACTTCAGATCAAGATGAAGAAAAAGGTGGTGCTTTAGTACCATAAAAAGGCAAGGCATAATTGCGTCTGCACAAATATAAACACAGTTGCATGCCAAATTTCAACCTGCAACCACAGCAAATATAGGCACGAATGATAAATTGCACACTGCAGTCATTTACCAGTGCGGTTGCTACAAGTGAGCTTGCAAACAGAGCAGTTACAAATCCCAATTTGTCCTGTAAATATGCTTGCCTCTTCCCATGTACCATGGTGCATGTAACTTTACAAAAATCATATATCTCTGTGCTTCACATTAGCTCCCGACAAAACACAGAGTTTCTTAAGGAACTTCATTTTGCAAACATATGTGTTGTGGAGAGGATATATAAAAACCTCAAACCCTTAAAACTGTTTCATTTCCTTTTCCCATGTAGATTGCTTTAAAGTATGCATGTATTCCTGTCACCAGCTGTCTGGCCAATCATTAAATGGGAATTTGATTGATTTCTACACACGCTGGCTCCCAAAGGCTAAGGGTTTAAAAAGGAACTATCTCATCTGTTGCTTTTGCAGAGATCTCTTGCATAGTTTCCTCTCTTAGCAAAGGAACAAACAAGCCTTATTCCCAAACCTTTCATCACCACAACCTTTTTGGAGTCAAGTGGACATTTCTGGGTTTACTTCACCACTCTCAGTC
The DNA here is from genome assembly GCA_013390045.1 of Picathartes gymnocephalus. Lineage (NCBI taxonomy): Eukaryota > Metazoa > Chordata > Aves > Passeriformes > Picathartidae > Picathartes > Picathartes gymnocephalus. The sequence continues at coordinate 21,328 of WEKY01063530.1, forward strand.
ATTTCACATGATAAGGAATAACTTCTGTTTGCTGGTGCATTTTCCCTAGCCTGCTTTCTGCACAAGTTTTTACTTGCTTTGTCTTACCTGGCCTGTAATTTAAAGAACTCAGAAGATACACTGTGCTAAGCAGACCATATGGCATATGGTACACCTGACCCACGCTTAGCACCTGCTGAGCTCGCTGTGGGCGTCACAGGCTGTTTGACACAGCACTCCTGGCCAGAGGGCAAAAACATATCCGTGCATTTGCATGCTGGATGGAGGCCACTGTGATCTGACACAGCATCCTGACAGTTCTTCCAAGATTAGCAAATCTGTAGAAAGCAATGGGCTTAACCCACAAAGGAGACGCCACATCGCAGAGACCTACATGTACACAGACACCTCGGGGATCCTAATAGCCTTGCCCTGGTGAGCAGGGATCTACAACAAATGCAAACGTGCTTTGAGTGGGGAATGTCAGCATTAATCATTGGGATTCGGTCAGGGTTTTCCTAAAGTACTCAGAGAAAGCACAAAGAGATGTGTTTTGATATCACTTGGGCAGCTGTAAATGCCATCCTGACTTACCCCCGTGTAGAGCCAATGTTGCAGGAAGTAACACGCAGTCAAAAACAGATGTCTCAAAATAAAAATAGTAGACATGAAATAGAAAGAGAATGCATTACACTTTAATGCTACTAAGAGTTTAGAAAGCATGAGCCTGAAGAGTGTCCTACAAGAACCAACTTTTCATGCATTGCTGATTCTGCTGGCCCGTGACTCACTTTCTTTATATGCAAACTGGTCCATTAAGGCTGTATTTTTAGTGCAAAGTCCTGTGAGATTTATAGAGCAGGAATAGCATGCAGAAGTATCAGGAGATGCTACCACTATGTGATTTGCATAGCAAAGCCTCATAGCAGCAACAGCAGCCTTTGTCAAAGCAGTCCAGGTATGCAGCAAAGGCAGAAGACATCTTGTTGGTCCATGTGGGAGTTGTAGCTCTAACACTGGGCAGCTGGACAAACACAAAGGGTGGAGCAGCCAAAGGGATTGTCCCTTTTACACTTCTCAGGGAGGAAAATTTATCATGCATGTGATCAGCAAGGGGACATGTGTTGCAGACAGGGTGGCAGACCCCTGGTGGTGTCCTCAGCAGGCTATAGAGGAGCTCAGTCTTGCACCAAGGGCAGAACTAGACCTTGTGCAGAGTTAGTGCTAGCTGCAATGCCATGGACATCAGTGGGGACTCCGAAGGGTTTCTCTTTTCCAGGAATTCTCTAACACAGACTTTGGAATTGCCCAGTTTAGAAGATTTCCATTTTACGGTGTGCTGCCTCTCAACAATATGCCTTGATTAATCTATTTGAAATAAATTTGGCAGTAATCTTTCTGTATTCATGTTGGAATGTTATCAAACAAAAAATAGAGCTATTATCTTCTTGCATTTGTAGCTTTCTCTTCTATTACTGGAATAAAAATTCTCTGGCTGGGAGAAGGTTGTCAGGCTGGAACTGCCTTTATGTTCATGGCTAGAAGAATCTTACGACTGCTTAGGCCTGGGCATGCCAATGACCTTCTGACGGGGATATGTTTTTCCTTACATATCTGCAAGCCTACCCCTTCCAGCAGAGGAAAACCTCACCCTCACAGGATAGGCTCTTTCTTTGTTCACAGCACCACTGAGGCTCACTGTCAGAGGTTTCTAATCAGGCCACAGAACGGATTCTGTCAGGATCTGCCCGTGCATGGGGCTGGGATACAGGTGGGCTCCCCTGCCCGGTGCAGGGAGCCCAGCTGGGAGGTCCTTCTCCTGCCTTGCTCCTCCGTATGGTAAATCTGTGGCGAATCCAGCCATGAGTGAGTGCTCCAGGCTCCAGTCTAGCCTCGACCTACCCCAGCTCCATCTGTCACCCTATCTGAGGCATCTTTGCTGCATGATTGGCACAGGGCTTGAAAAGGCAGCACAAGACAAGCCATGTGGCAACCCTGCCGATGGGGAGGGGGTGGCGGGGGAGCAGGATGAAATATTGTGACAGGACACTTCAAGCCCCAGCTAATCACAGCTGCTGAGGGCTGAAGAGTGCTATACATCCCCTCGTATCAGGCAGTGCATTCCTGGCAACATTATTAATTCAGAGGAGTCCCTTTAATTTGAAGCAGAGATTAAGACTTTCCCCGGTTGGCCTCACTGAGGCTGTAAAGACAACAGGCAGGGCTATTGTAAGGCCATTAGGGAAGAACAATAGGGCGCTGAAAGGGGGATGCGGGTGAATAGGGGAGCGAGGGCTGGCTTGTGCCAGAGGCCGGCTCGCCTCATTACGGGAGCGGCAGATGGAGCGTGGCCGGGTTGCTGGGCAGAGTCGGGGCTGGCAGCTGGCGGCGGCTCCCCCGCACTGCAGCGCATCCCCACCGCACCCACCGCGGCGGGCGCTCAGACACGGCACAACAGGTGGATGGAGACTGGCGCCCTTACCCCCAAATCCCAACATTTAAAAAAAATAAAAGGGCTTCCCTTTTTTCGTTTCTGCCCCTTCCTCCTTTCTGCGTTTACTTAGTCATTCCCGAACTCTGCCGAGCAGACACCAGGATGGTGTGGAAAGCACACCCTCTTTCCTATATGGATAGGACAGTGCAGGCATTGCTTCCTTCTCGACAGGGATAAATGACAGCAGAAACCTGGTGACTGTGCAGGAGATGGTGGTATGCATCCAGATCATTAGACTCTCCCCTCTCCCCAGACGTGGCCCAGGGGCAAGTGTATGGAGAAACCTGTTTGAATTTGGGGAATGTCATCCAAAAGATGCTGCTTGGACATCACAACAAAAGTAATTGTATAAGCATCTGATGTTGTTTTATGGTTGGGTGTCTCAAAGTTTTTTACAATGCTTTTGTACGGTTGCAAGTTCCTCCCTCAATAGAGAAACTCCCACAACCTGAGCTAAGCTTGTGGCTGAGCAACCTGGCATGGTCCCAAGTGAGTGCAGGACACACAGACCAGGCATTCTGCTTTTAACCAACTGATGTCCCCTGGTCTTTATTGTCTATGTTCCCTTCCAGTGCATGGCCATGCATGTAACTGTTGATTAAAGAGCAACTGCAATTTCTTCCATGGAGAAATAATTTTAGGAAACTGGACAGTATTTTTAGTTACAGAGGTAGAAACAAGAGAAGTAGCCATCACCCTGTTAGCAAGCCACTTTGCACAGACCTTCATCAGGCACTCTTTGGACGACTCACTCTACACAAGATGCTCTTTAACAGCAGTAGGGTTATTAAAGGTGATACCTGCAATGCAGCATGCAGATAGAGGCCACAATATTCAAAGCGATACTGTTTAGGCCTTCTGCAATTATCTTTCCCTTCTCTGCACCACAGAACACTCACCTTAGTTTCTTCTGTCTTACCTGAATTTTTTATTCATACATTATTTAAAATTTGCACACTATATGGCCTTCAGTTTATTCAGGGGGTAACTCTGCATAAAAAGAAGAATGCATCAGAAGTGATAATGAAAATTAATTTGATTCCTTTATTTTTTACCACTGTTGAGCTATGGTCTCTATTTTGATTTCTTATGGGTCTGATGAAGACTAATCCAGTACTGCAGCACAGTGTTCACTCCCATGAAGCTGCAGCTGCTGGTAGGGAGCTGCTAAGTGTGGCACAAGGTGTTTAGTGGCAAAAACAGAGGGCAGGGACAGGTGTCTGCTTGCACTGGTTTTGCCATTTAGGAGACCACAGCTGAATGGTGTTCACTGACAGGGTGAGTTGTGAACACTGTCTTGAATCTGAACTCAGACCCAGCCATGAAGCATATCTCTGAGTCAGATTCATTTGTACAGATACAGAGATGGTCAGTGCTAACCTTTCAATTGCAAACAAAACTGTTCTACACCCACAGAAACAGCCAGCGGAAGGACCTAGTGCTTAAATATAAACTTCCGAGAGCTGGGTCACATGATCTGCATAAATTTGTTGACAGCCATGGTACCTTCTTGAAGGAAAGACAAAAAAAACTTTTCTAGTTATTTAGAAGAAGAAGCAGATGATTATACGACCCATCCTCAGGTATCACAGTAATTAAAAAAAAAACAGTAAACAATTGAACAAACAGGTAGATTTAGTTCCAGAAAGAGATGCAAAGTGGGAAAGCAAAGCTTTCGTATGTGCATCTGCAGAGGTTTTGTCCTGTGCCAAGACCAGTGTCATTTGCCCATCTTAGGTTTGAAATGTGATGCTTATCATTTGTAAAGTCTGTCAGAAAACTGAGAGAAAAATAGTAGGAGCTGTAAGAAGACTTGCTCTGCAACCAGCTGACAGTCTAGACATGAGGAGTACCATTTTCTGCATAAAGACAAAGTTTGTGCTAAGAAGGATCTAAATGTCAAAGAGACTTAAACCTGAATGCAGAAAGCTGGATAGTTAAGTAGAGAATCAGAAACTCTTGCAGTCTTTTCACAGTAGACTTTTTAACTTCATGTTTGCAGCAATCCACTTGCTTGGTTTCAAGCACATTTGAGACAGGTCCCTGAAGGTCTTTCTATCTTGCTGTTGTGAAACCAGGATGTTTATGACTGCTCATAATAACTCAGGGATTCAAATCATGACTGCCAGGAGCTGTAGGCTGCTTAAACTGGCCATTTAGTAACAGCCTTATACCTACACTTCCCCCATTTTATAATTTCATGTCAACATTAATTCCCTGAATAGTGAGATTAGAGGGTCTGAAGACCAAGCACTTTGCCACTGGAAACTCGTGGGATATGGAGAATAGCAAAAAATAACCATCTGGCTTTGACGCTGTGTTCCCAGCACAGGGCTCTCTGTCTGTCACTGTGGGTGAGTTCATGCCTCCAACGACAGCAGCTTTGCTCTCTGACCCTGCAGCAGATTCCCAAATGCCAGTAAACACAAGAGGCAAGGCAAAGTCAACACACACGCTAGCAGTGTCAATAGAGAGCTTCTTTCTGAGGAGGAGGCATGGACCACAGGGTTTTGCTGCTCTTTTGCTGATGTATTTTAGCCTGTGAGCTCTGACAGAAGTGCTAGCTGCCAGGGGGGCAATGCTGTGACTGTGCGTATACACTGTGCAGCACCTCTCTGGAGAGCAAAGGGCAAAAATGCTGAAGACGGAGGAGATGAGTCACATTTCACAACTCTGCAGGCTCTTTAAAAACATGGAGGAAGGTTGAGAACTGCATGTGGATGTGTTTGTTCAAAGATGCACACAGCCCACCTTAAAAACCCTGGGAAGTGTTTAGGTCATTCTGTTGTTCTCACAATCTGAAAAGCTTAAATCAAGCGTTCACGGTTTGATTCACAGAAATTAAGATATGCAGAGAACTTCTAACCAAAGTAGCCACAGTCCTGTGTGCCACTTAATTGTTTCTACAGACAAATTCCTGCTTGCAGCCTTCATTTGTGCACGAAAATGATTTACACTTTTAGCTCTGGAAGCAGTGAGTGCAAATGAAGGCATTCCCTTCACATGTGCTCTTGTTTATGGGACATGGTGTTCACTTTTTTAAAATACCGTCCTAGGTCAGTGGACTGAAGGAGATCGGTCACTGCCAAGGGCTTTAAAATGTGTTTTGTCAATAAAGGTTACCTTGACCCAATGTGTCCTCTAACAAGGCAATAAGATCAACATAACTGTCTGTCCTGTAATGCTTTTTCGTGAGGCTGCTTAGGGTGAAACAAGGTGCAATTAATTTCTACCTCTGATAAGCAGACTATAAAGCCAGAAAAACAATCTTATTATGCAAAACCCCATTTGAGAGAGTGTTTTCCCTGTTCTTGTGTTTCAGCCTAATTACATGAGACTAAAGGAGATACATCTATTCTGGCCCTAGTTTCCAAACGTCAAATTGTGCCCCTACCATTTCTTTGGAGCAGAAGTCCTGTGTCCCCTCAATCCATTTCCAATAAGAGTAGACTACTCACTTGCAAGAAAAGAATTTCCTAAGAATCACAGTTTGCAGAAATAAAGCCATTTTCTAAAGGATATTTATTTAGCAGCCTGGACAAAAATGAGAACTGGACCCACAAGAACCTCAAAAAGTTCAACTAGTCCAGGTACAAGGTGCTGCACCTGGGTGAGGACAATCTTAGACATGAACACAGACTGGGAGAACAACTCATTGATAGCAGCCCTGGAGAGCAGTGCTTGGGGTTTATCACAGATGAAAAGCTGGACATGAGCCAACACTCTGAGCTCACAGCCCAGAAAGCCAAACGTGTCCTGGGCTGCATCCAAAGCAGCGTGGGCAGCAGGGGAGGGAAGGGATTCTGCCCCTCTGCTCTGCTCTGGTGAGACCCCACCTGGAACCCTGCATCCATCTCAACACAAGAAGGGCTTGGACCTGTGGATGGTGGATCCAAAGGATGACACAAAGATGATCAGAGGGAGGGAGCTCCTCTTCTACTAAGACAGGGTGAGGGGAATGGGTCTGTTCTGTGTGAAGAAAGAGAAGGCTTCAGGGAGACCTAACTATGGCCTTCCGGTACCTAAAGGGGGCTTACAAAAGGGAAAAAGAGGAACTATTTATAAGGCCAGATAGTGATAAGGCAAGGGGCAATGTTTTAAATTTAAAAAGAGCTGTTAGGTTAGCTGTTAGTATTTTATAAAGAGAGTAGTGAAGAACAAGAAGAGGTTGCCCAGAGAAACTGTGGATGCCCCATCCCTGGAAGTGTTTAAGACCAGGTTGAATGGGGCTCTGAGGAATCTGGACTAGTGATGACTGTCCCTGCCCATGGCAGAGGGATTGGAACTAGATTATTTTTAAGGTGCCTTCCAACCCAAACCATTCGGTGTTGGTTCTATAATTCTAGACAATAGTTCTATAATTCTACTTGCACTTGGTCTGCAGGACAATCTGTGCATCTCAACAAGAAGTGCCATGCATTTATTCTTCCATTCCACTCTGAGAACAGATTCGCCCATAATGGTAATGCAGTTTATGTGTAAGAGTACCTTCGCAAAAAAGGTTTCCACAAATGGCTTTAAAGAAATCACTGCATGCATACTTATGCCTTTTTACAAAATATGCACACACCTGCAGGTGATCTTTCAGTAATCTACATCTATACGTACATGGGTCTGTGTGTCCATAAAATCAGCTTGTGGACCTGCACTCTAGTGAACATCATGGCAGAGCTAATGAAGATTCCTTGCAAAACCTATCTCATGAAGGTGAAAAATTCATACTGGTAAGGCCCTGAGAAGTTGATTGATTGCCTATTGTGATTTTTTAGACAACACTGGCTAAATTGACTGTCAGGTTACAATTCACAACTCTAATTTTTCTGAGTATATTCAAGGTCTGTATGAGTATATTCAAGTGTATCAGATTTTTGCCTGGCTGAAGTTCTTTGAAAACAGTTTTGGTTTCCTCCCTGGCTGCTGTCCCTAAGCAGGAGCCATGGATGCCTCCTCTCTCCATTTGAGAAGCCTTGAGTGGGCATGAGGACCGTGCCCAAACTTGTGAAGTTCAACAGTAAGCTAGACATACCTTCACAGTGGGCAGAGTGGCAGGTTTTACAGTTAATGCTGCAGAACTCAAAGGGTGCTACTGTAGCTACTGAGGGATTGACCTCCAAATTCGCAATTACAAACAGCTTCCAAAGGCATGGTAATCATGCAGCTTACACAGTAGTTCTGCACCTACTGCCCAATGCCAGAGTGCTAGACTGAGAAGGCTTTAATGAAGAAAACCAGGAGAGAGTTCTCTGTATTTTGGATTCCAGCTCTTGCAGTGTATTTTGTGCCTAAAAAGTCAGCAAACAACTATTGGGGTGTGAATGATGATGGCCCTGCTGCCCCAGTACCCTGAGCAGCACACTGTCTGTGGCCAGTACCTTCTGTAATTGCAGAGAATTATTTTGTAGTGTGTTACTAATCAAGTGCCAGCTTCCTCGTGTGCTTGCAGAAAAGGAAACCAAGATTTGTTTTCTTCCTCTCATGATCATCAGCAGGCATTGTTTTCACAGGGATCTCAAGTAAGGGGACAAACAACGATGTAAATTGTGCAATTTTCGCAGTATTACTTCTGTCGTTTCCCTCAGCTGCCTGAAACCTCTTTTGCTCTGAAGAGAAAGTAACAACACAGGACAGTTTGTACATAAACAGGATTGTGCAGTGTTAGATGAGCAAAAGCCAAGCTGAATATCGTAACTAGATGCTGTCCTAGTCATCAGCTGGTGTGGGAGGCAGGAAGCTGTTTTCTCTTTGCAAGCACTGCTGCTGTTGGGGGTTTATTTATCAGCACTTTGTATCCAGGAATAAGGAGCTGCTTATGGAAAGAACTGTTACTGTTTAGCTATCAGGATACTGCCCTAACTTATTCCCACCCACCATCCCACTTCCCACCCCTCTTCCCCCACCATGCCCCTCCCACCAGCACACCACCCTCATCTCTTGGACACAGCATTTTGTCTGGACAAAGCTTTGTCATTGATCCAGGGAGAGACTAAGACTTTACCAGAGAACAAGAGTTGAAGGGAACGGTATCATTCTCTCACGCCAACAAGTAAAGTCAGCTCCAAGTATCTTCCAAATTAGTGGAGACTAATAAATATAAATATGATTCCTCAGGGCCCCTTCACAAATGCTGAACGTACTCAATATGATTAAATGATAAACAACAATGCTGGCGAGTTTGCATTTGGTCTGCTGTAGCAATAACATGGTGTCCTGCCAGCAACAGCACAGAATGCAGTGCTGGGAGAGCAGGAAACTAGTGGGAAAGAAAAAAAATATGCAAGCCTTGCCCTTTATGCTTTGCTGATGGGGAAAAATAAATAAAGACCACAACCTTTCACAAAGGGCTGACTCTGGAATCACTCTGAAGGGCTAGACCGTGCATGAATCAGTAGAGCAAGAGGTGAAGGCTCAACTGCTGCACAGAAAATAGCCCCTCAGCAAAATGGGCACTGGTGCTTTATCTCTTCATTATTAATCCTACCACATAGATCTGATATCATAATCCCTTTCCTTCTTTTTTGTCTTAATCTCTTCCCCAGCTTCCAAACTATAGTAAAAGTACATTGGCCAAAAGGGTGGGAAACTGGATTTGGCCAAAAGAGACCAGTAGCTGAATGAGCAGGCTCTGATTTCCTAGAAGGTGTAGCATTCTTCCCCTCTGTAAAGTTGTTTCTGCTTTAAATCAGTAAAAGCAAGAGTGGAAGCATGATAGTCAGTGCTGAGTATGGGCTTTCTATTTTTAAACAATTGCTCTCAAGAGACTGACCCGTCTGTGGCTAACTCTTTGCTCCCAGAGGTCAAAGTGAAAAATATCACTACACATCTTGCATGAGTCTATGGGCTGTAGGACAAGGAGGGTAGAGAAGTAGGAAAGGCGGACAGTGCATGGCAAGAGAGGACCAGCACCACTGGGCTGACAGCGAGCAAAGCACTTCTCAGTCATACTCCTGCAGGCCTGTGATGCCTTGGGTATCCTCACAGGGAACATGAGGATATGGGGAAGGAGACCTGCCAGCATTAGTTTCACACTTCCCTGCAGGTCAGCAGTGCAATGGTTGAATCAGTACTTTTTAAAGCTGTGGCAGGAGGAGAGGTTCTCCCTGGGGTCACACCAAAGCTGTGGTGCTTTTTCTCAGTACTGCTTTCAAAATGTTGGGAAATTCGTCCTGTGAACTTGCGTAGTCATGCACTCACTGCATTTGAATAAACATTGTTCTTTTCTTACTTGGATTAGCTCTGCTCACTGAAACCACATCCACTTTTTCTGTTAGCTGCCTGTCCTGTAAACTAACACAGAGATGTCTGAGAAAAACCTCAGAGGCCCTTCAGTGGGTAGCCTGCTAGTTACTTTCTTCTTCCCCATGCCTATATGAACAGACAATAATGTCTTGTGAGGAACTACTACAGAACTCTCATTTTCATTTTTGCCTTTCTTCTCTGACCCTCTTCGGTTCCAGCATCTCTCTGTTTATACCTCCTACCTTGTTACTGTAGCATTCAGCTATCTCCCCCTCTCAAAATAGCCAAAACAGCTTTTCCTCCCTTTTCTACTCCCAACTGCATCCATGCTTTGCTCTAACATCACCGATGTAGCACATAGCTCTCAGTGGGTGGTGACCTATCTGAACATAGACACAGACATAGCTATCACCACCTCTCCTACCTGTGCAGTTGTGATTATTGAGGCTTGCCCTGGCAACAGCATGCACAGGAACACTAATGCTTCCTTGCAAGCTGACAGACAGAGTCTCTGTCTCCATACTCCATGGGCTGCCATTCACACTCATTGAAAGTGAGTTAGACATCGCAGCCACACTCACCTCCTCATAAATTCACAGATTTGCACAGATAAGCAACATACAAGAGAGGAATCCAGCACTCAGAGATGGTAGCCAAGTGGGAACAGTCAGTAAGACTTTGTTGCTAGAAATGCCATAAAATTCGTGGTGTTCCTTGCAAAGAAATATCAGTCTAATTTCACTACCCACCAAGGTTTTATGACCTATAAAAAGGCTTTTGTGTAAGTGGCAAATATTCTTGCACCTCTTCAGATGGTCAGAGTGGCAGATTAGCCATCTAAGTGAGTCTTTCTTGGCCTAGAGAGCAGGTGAACTGGGTTACTATTCTGTCCCTTAAAAACACACCTTAACTGTACAAGGTGTAAGTCATAATAATGATCTATTCATCAGCAACAATGAAAAAGGCCTTAAAAAAAAAATACCCTCAGCAAAAGTCAGCATATTGCTATTTACCAGTCTTACCAAAGAACAAGCTGTACACATAATAAATGCTATACTACCTCCATAAATAGTCAGGTAACAGCCATGGAGACCACAGGAATGGTTGCATGAGGGAGAAAACAGCCTTTGTCCTAAGCCGTGAGGAGAAGAACTTAATAATTGTTTTTTGCATGTACCCATGGTGTTCATATGTGGACAAGACGGGTAAGGCATCTGTGTACCTAGATATGTGGCAAAGACTTTGTTAACAATCTCTGCCCTAAGTAGTTTTTAAAGGCAGTTATTTGGGGTAGAAGTTAGAAACAGAGAGTAGGTGACAGGGTGTACATTGGTATTTTTCTCTTAGACTAATGAACGGGCTTATGCATACAGGTTAAAAGAGAAGTTGCTCTTGAAAACAACTCAATATGAGATGGAAGCCAGCTTGAATGAGACAGCAGTGTGTGCTGTTGCCTACCCTGCAAGAATTGTCACTCAGTCTACACCAGAAGATCATGCACCTGGCTCTAGCGCCTTGACATTCTCTTTCCTCCAGCAGTTTTTTTTCCTGTGCAGTAACGAGATTGAAGAAAACTCACTACCTCCCATGGCAGTTGTAAGATCCCTTTTCAAAGACCCTTTGCTTTCTCCTCTGAGTGCTTTTACAGGTTTTCACATTGCTCAAAGCTTGCATAATATTGCCAAGGTGTCACAGGTGGAGTGGGGGCTTCAAAGTTTACTAGATAAGCTGTCCTTGCTTTCTAAACTCCTGCTCAGAGAGGAGCCTGACTGCAGTTAGACCCAGTCTTATCCCTAGACTTTGTCACAGTTTAAGAAACTTTGTCCAGAAGGATTTAAGTTGGTAAATCAGATATATTTACACAATATTAATTATTTATGATTAGACAAAAGATACCTTGATCAGAATTATTTACTACACAGTATAAAAGCTAAAACTGCTAGAAGGTTAGGATAGGATAGGATAGGATAGGATAGGATAGGGTAGGATAGGATAGGATAGGATAGGATAGGATAGGATAGGATAGGATAGGATAGGATAGGGTAGGATAGGATAGTGCAGTGTATCAATGCACTTCTGTTAAAGCAGTTATATTAAAACTGGCAAAAAGAAACAATTATTAAATAGATATTGATGTAACTAACATACATCAACACTTGTAGGCAGGTCTCTTTCTCCTAGCCTTGAGGAGTGTCTTTGGTGGGCATCCTCTTATCCAAGGAAGGATACTTCATAAACACACTCCAAGAAAGAATACATTAGAAGAACCTAACTGCACAAAAGTGTCCTGGACTTTTATAGTGTAAAGTGATATGACCCTCAGTCATATGTCTTTAAGTCATTTTAGCAGATTATCTGCCAAATCTTTGTCTCACTATCAGGATGTTAATTCAGAGTTAGTTAGCCAGACCGCTTTAAGTATAATTCAACACCAAAACAACACATGGAAAAGGCATCACATCAATAGAGTTCAACAGTCCTCCTGTGTAAGATAAACAGAAATCCTGAAGATGCAATCTGGGAAACAGGCATCGTTTCCACATAAAAGTTGGCTTCCCTCACATATATACAGAAGTTTTTCAGCTTGTACATCTTCTACAAGATTTTTGGCTTGCCAGGATATTTAGGGAGCATCAACAGTTGTCCCAAAACACAGTCAAACACACTTAAGGTCAGCATGGTCATTGCAGTACCATGGCCTCTTTGGGAATGGCAGACTCCTGCTGAAATGTGCTGTGAATTTCCAGTGATACTAGATACTAAGATACTTGTGAGATGCTTTCTTTAGAACTCATAACTATTTTAGTTAGCCTTTACCACCCCTTCCTTCAGAATGTAAAATCACAAGAGCAACGATTACAGTGCTAAGAGGAAGGAAGGAAAATAAAGCTAATAAATTATACCCAGTCTGAATAATCAGACAATTGTCAGACATGTACAAATGAAACCACTCCATGTTAGACTTGTACAAATGTTGTCACTACAGAACAAAATTGGAGATACCACTTTACTGTATTTATGTCGGTTCACAAAAGGGTACTTATAGTGAAGAACCAATTCCATGTATTTTGGTATTCTTCGTAATGAAATATATTTGGGGAAATGTCCTTGTATAGAACTGAACTTTATCAAATGGAATGTGTGCTGCTCTGTGAGTGTCTCATATTAACCAGCCTAACTTTCATATATGTGTGATAAAGGCTGTATATTCACTGAAAGCATTGCCTCGTTCTGGTGGCTGAGATGTGATAGGAAAGAAGGATCTGATAGTTTTAATCAAAGCCATTTATGAGGAAATTAATTAGTGTTAATGTGCATAATCTGGCTGACCTGCAGGGATTTTTCTGTGCTGGAACTAGGTAAAATTTAAACTATCTTAGTCAACTGCTAAAATGAAGGGATGATCCAGTCTTAGGCCACAGATGACTGCCCCAGCATAGTCATCTATCTCTAAAGTGAACAGAAAATGTTAGGCAGCTTGTGACAGGTATTGAACCTGAGATGCACTGAGGAAATATGTTTCTCTACAGCTGGAAGCTAAAGAAGGAGCCCAGAGAGGCTGAGACAAAACACCCTCCCTGGGTATATCAGGTGAGCTGGAGGGTGTCAAGCTCTGGTGACATATAGTGAGCCGAACAAACCTCGCAGCAAGGCCAGAGTGCAAAATATTTAATGATCCAGCGCTTGTTTTGGCACTAAAGAGACCAGAAAACATGAACTGGGATGCTGATATCAAAAAAATGAAGCTGGTAGCACCAGTTTGTGGCAGAAGCTGGGCAGCAACTCCCAACAGTGCCCACACCACCCACTTGAGCAAGGGAATTAATTCCCTCTTCTTTGCACCTTCTTTCTGAAGACCATGCTAGAAAACTACTTGACAGGAAGGGACATTTTGGACATTTTCATAACCTGTGCATTTTTGAAGTGCGTATTAGCAAAACACGCATTCAGAGATTATAAAGATAACCATTCAGGCTGAAAACAAAATTGTAAGTTACAGCGGCTCTCTAGATAGAAAGAGGTGACAGCGTTATCCCAGTCAAAACCAGACAACACTGCTAGTGTTCCAAAAGAGATCAGCTCTTTATGAAATGCAGAATACGACACACCTCTCACCTTAAACAGTTTACGGACTGGGGTTTAAAATCCTAATCTGGCATGTGAAAACATGGTGAAACTAGCCACACTCCTCATGTTCCCTGACCTGAAGAGCTAAATAAAAAATGCGCTTTTGCTGCATTCCAGGGAAAGATAGTGCTCTCTAGGTTGATCACATTTCACTGCTGACAGACGTTTTGCTGTGCCGATTAAGCTCACTGAAAATGGGAGCACCTGCTCCTCACATGTTTCTCAACTTTGCAGACTGACTTTGCAGTTCATCTGCAAGTGACTGCAATAACATCAGTCTTTCATTGTCCTGTCTTCCTAAAACCTTTCAATAATCATAGAATCAAATGGATAACCATAAGTACACAGCATGTGGAGGCTGCTGATTTTTAACCAGCCCTAGGTTGTGATCATGAAACACACTGTACCTCAGCAACTAAGGCTTTGAAGGTCTAGCAAGCAGAACACGCATGCGAGAGCTGCATGGAAGAGAAATTGAGTTTGACAGAAGAGACTGAAACAGCCTGGTGAAAAGCAGTGAATAATAGCACTGAATACAGTATTCACTGGGGACATAAGAAATATAAGTCCATGCGCTTTTGTAAATAATTCCTAGACATTCGTGTGGTCTCACTAGAAATTCCACAAGTGGGGATGATACATATATCTTGTGTCAGAAATTGCTTTTTGCATGACCTAGAAGAGACATTTCTTGGATTATAATTTCAGCAAGGAGAGTAAAATGAAATTTCACTTTGGGTCAGTCTTGAATTTCTCTGACAGTTTTATAACCAAATTAAAAAATCAAATGTTCAGACACAACCTTCTACTAGAATAATACTGGTCTCCAGCAGACAGAAGATAAGTGATAAATATAACTGCTTTAAGAAAGTTTACTGAATGTCCACTTAGATGCCATTATGTTCCCATAAAATATGTGATTCATCTCCTTTTTATTTTCCCACAGAACATGTAAAATTGGGATGCTTCCTGTTCCCACCAGCATAAGGTCTCAAGTCCAGGGTGCAAACAGTTAAGCTTCTGCAAAATAAAATCTGAATAGCCATGTAGGTATCATATTGACTTACTAATTCTCTCACTCATTGTGCTTCTTCTTCATACTCTAATGAAAATAAGACCCGTTGTATCCACCTTTTTCTTTCCACCTGCCCCCTGCTTTTATTGCACTTACTTCTACCAAAACCTGACTTCTAAAGATCACCTTTCCCTCCTCTTGGCTGAGCTGACTTTCTCTAAATGGACCATCTGTAGGGACTGATATGCACACTACTGGAGTTGTAACCACTCCCTGCTCTGCCCATAGACAAAATGCAGGGAAGGAAGCCTGGACTATTAACTCACTCCTGTCTCCATTGGTTAGCCAGGACTTTGTCCCTGGTACTTGGTTTTGCAGGCCACTCAAACAGATTATGAAGGCTTTCAGCATGGTCAGGATGTCTGGAAAAGGAGATGACTTATAGGTGTGACTCAATGCCTGCTAAGAGTCATCAGGAGCTTTTCCAAGTTGGCTTCAGTGGGGATTATGTTTTAAGACATTTGTCCAGACAGAATATCCTCAGTTAGCCTCCACAAGTGAGTCTAGATGAGTCCAAAACTAGCTGGTGGGCAAGTTTGCATTGACTTGGAAGGTGAAAACCCACAGAGAGGCAGCATGCACCACCAGGCTCCTCCTCACACCTCACCAGACCTCCTCAGGGCAGGAGTATTTATTCGTGGAGGTTTTGTCTGTGTCCCCTGGGCCTGCTGGTGTGCCAGCAGTGCAGAGACAATGGTTCTGCATTCTCCACAGGAGCAGCCAGGCAAGCAGCAATCCTGCTGCCCCTGGTGTGAGCCTGCAGCAGCAGGGCTGGCTCCTGGAAAGGGCAGCCTTCCACCCTCCTCCAGCAGTGTGCCCCAGCCACTACACTGGGGTTATGAAGAGCTGGAAAGAGGTCAGGTGTGTCATGCTCTGTGGTTGCAAATAAAGGTACTAATTAATGTTTGGGATATGTACAAGGTCTTGAATTCAGCACAAGGCACACTTATAGCAGAACAGGAGAGTCTGTGCCCTGACAGACAGAGACTCTAAAGAAAAGCAACAGTGTGCCTGTTGGTGAAGTCCTTGGTGGACATCGCATTGGCCTCATCCTTGAGATTCTTTTGGAGCACCATGACACCCTTTGCACAATGGAGAAGCCCTGCCCTTGCATGTCCTGGAAAGGACGGTACTGAGCATTCATGGAGGATGCTGAGAGGCTTTCTAAGTTACCTGGAGATAGTGACAGCATGAGGGGCTGACAGCAGAAAAGAGAAATACATGGAAGTTTCTGAAGCTTGCCTGGCACTGCCTCGTACACAGTTGTGGTGTCCTGACAGCCTCATGTTGGTGCAACCTTGGCTCAGGGACGGAACAGCGGATACTCAGGGTGCCCTGACACCAGCAGCTGCAAAGGGACCAGGGACCTTCTGCAAAGAGGGCAGTGTTCCCATCACACTGAGCCTCTGCTAGCCTTGTTTTGAGTCCTCACTTGATAGAAACCTTTTGCAGCCCCTTTCCAAAATCTGCTGAAAAGTCATTCTTAGAAACAAGCAAACTTGGGGCTCTTTAAGAAGTGTGCAGTGCCAGGCTGGCCAAGCCTGAGGGCCTCGGGATGGCTGGCAGCAACCAAGGACCCTGGGCAAGGCTTGGTGGGAGGGCCAGTGGTGTGGGGCAGCCAGCCCTCTGTCCTAGGACTAGCTTTGGCCCCCCATGGCTGACCACAGCTCAGCTTCATGTCACCCACAGCCTTTGGTCCAGCTGGTACACCAGCGTGTCTGGCTCTCTGGGCCAGCCCATCCCCAGGATTGCCTCCTGCCTGCATGATGCCTCCAAAATCTGCTTGCTCCACTGTTCCATTGAGCAATGTTTCAAGCCACAAGCCTGACTGCAGTGCACACGCAGTGACACAGTGCTCTGGATAAATTTCAAAGGGGAGAGGAAAGGATTTGGGACATTTAAAAAAAATTACTTTCTTTTTGCAAAGTAAGATAATCTCAGTGAAATCTAGGCAAAAAGTGTATCTCTTTTGGAAATATCAGGTTACACTCTGGGTTCTGGTGGATGCTTTTTTAAATGTAAATTTTTGCAATTCAACCTATGGGAGGTGTTGCTTACAAACAAGGCCAAGGAAATCACAAGGCAAGAAAAAAACAGATAGGACACAGGGTTACCTTCATGAAAGTCAACTTATCAATGAGAAGAGAAAAATTTGTGTTCTGATAATTCTAACACAAGCCCAAAATGGTTGTGAAACAATTACTACACATCTCTGGCTCAAATACTACACCTGTATATCTGCTTTATTGTTGATACATTCAGCCATCACATCTCAGACACCCACTTGAAGGGAAAGTTCCTCAGGAAAAGTAGCCAGGGTTGAAATAACAACATCAAGGAAGAGAAACTGGCAGCTCTCCATAAAGCTTGCTTCAGCTTCCCATTTGTTTCAAGACGCTGTCCTGATGACTGATCACAGGAGTGCTGAGGACACATGATCCAAACGGAGCTGCCACAGACTCTTTGGCCAAAGGATGGAAAAAATAACCTAGCTACCAGTTCGGCTTTGCTCTAATATATATTTATGCTCAGCTTTGGGGAAGGGAGTCAGCTAAGTAATTGCAGACCTTGTTTCTACATTGTTCTGTTCATGTGACTGCCTGGATCCAGCCTTTTTACTCCTGAACCACTGTGCTCTTGCTGCAGTGACTGCTGCTGAGATGCATGCCTGCCTGTGCAAGAGGCTGCTGCGGCTGCTGTGGCTGCTGCTGCATGGAGAGACAGCCTTGGCTGGGCTGCCTTTGGGGCAGCTCCCCTTGGGCAGTGGAGCAGTTCTGCACTCCCAGCAGCCTGCATGCTCAGAGAAGTCAGCCTGAATGTGGAAACATGCACCTACTTGTCCCAGAGAAAATCCCAGCAGGAAAATGGAGGGAGCCTACTCCAGAGTATCGCTTTCCACACCCCACATTTTTTCACCTCTGACCCAAAGATAGGCCAGCAATGACACAACAGCGAGACAGAAAAGCCAGTTCAACATTACGACAGAAGCCTTTCCTTTGCCCCTCCCCTTCTTCATACAACTTTCAGAGGATCAGCTTCACTGTGCACCATTTTAATGGCAATTAGAAAATTTTTTTAAGCGTTTGAGCAGAATGCATATCACAAATAGGTTTCTACTGGCAACCTGAACAGAGTAATTCTCACTTTTAAGATGCAACCCTTTATTAAGTTATAAGCCTCCCAGCCTCAGCAGCGCAACATTGCTGATATTCCCACATAGGTTCAAGTTGTATAAGTAGGACACAGAGAGCATAGGCCAGAACTGCAAAGAGATGTTTCCTTGATCCACCTGCCGGCAGGGATTTTCTCGTGTTCCTGGTAGCATGTAAGCATTGTCACTTCTCTGTGTGTCGTTCTCACTCATAGGTGTATGAGCAGGGACAGATAAAACGACGCCAAATGGCTCTGTAGAACTGAGGATCAAAGATGCAGAGTTTCCAGCATGACATGATACTCTAGAAACGTGAAAGATTTTTTGATAACAAGGAAATGGGGTCATATTTGGAAATGTGGGAAAGATGGGTTACAGGAGGGTATAACTTGAACTTCTATCACTTATTTTAAAGGAAAAGGCAAATTAATCCATAGACACACAGTAGCAGTGAGCAAAACTCAGTGACCTGCCACATAGGAAAAACATTAAATCCATGGTTTTGCTGTGGTTTTTTCCTCCCCTACAGATATCTTTTTCACTGATATGGGCAGCTTGCATTTTACCCTTAGTAAAACATATTGCAAGCTTGGCAGTGTGTCCTTTTATGGACTGAACTTATCTTCTGGCTACATCTTAGTAATTCAGAAGTATTTGGTAAATGGTTGACATGACAAAGCCCTAGTCTTTAATTGACAACAAATTATTTACATCAACAATTTACTATAGCAAACGCTCACCTTAAATTTGTGTAGGCTTTGTTCTGTGATTACATGGTTGCCAATTTTTAAAGAAGAGGAACACAGACATAGAGAGTGATCCAGCACCTGACCAAGGAATCACTGGCTCAGGGAAAACACTGCAATAAACTTCAGCATCTGGCTGACATTTGAGAACTACAGAGATTTTTTTTTTTTAACTATGTCAAAATACTGACTTTGTGAGTTTATTCACCAAAAAAAAAAAAAAAAAAAATCGACAAATCACTTTTTGTGAATTGTCCTGGGTATGCTTTGCTGCTGAAAAAGTCAACAACCTGAGCTAATTTGCTATCCATAAATAAGTGGAGATCAGTGCAATTGTGTCTAGCATTGTAATGAGCTGAATAAAAACTGGTGTAATCGGCCAGTATGGCTCAAGAAAGGCAATGTGTGTTTTCCTACAGAAGACAGTACACAGAGCAGCTTTTTGAGCACATATTGGGAATCCCAGACTATAGCATGTAACATCATTGCACTGTCTGGGACTGACAGCTTCCCTGGAAATTTGAAATTATTTAAGAGTAAGGCATGCAAGAGGAGAAGGGGAAAGAAGGGTGTGATACGGGCTTTGCAAAAGCTCCATGTCTGCATTTGCAGGGGCTCTGCCAAGTGAAGTAGGTCCTGAAGCCAGACAAGCGTTGGCAGGAGCCAGCATCAGGGGACAATGTCAAGGGAGGGAGGAGCAAGCACCAATCAAAACAGAGTAGAGTGCATATGGGTTTCATGTGAGGCCAAGATGTCTTTAACCAGGCGGGAATGCTTAGGGCACAAAACACTTTTAATGGTTTTTGCACATGCAGACCCACACACTGGCTGCAGCAGGAGGCAAGCTCAGTGTGAAATGCTCTCTGAACATCTGCAGACCAGTCACTGCTCTTCACCAGAAACACTCCCCAGTCACCCGGTGGGTGGGAGCAGCATAAGCCAAAGAGAAGTGTATCCTTCATGGGTACACCTGAAATAAATTTTCATATGTTTGGCCAGCTCCTTCTATTAGCAGGCTCTGTTACCTGATCCTCAGTGACACTGAGACCTGATTTGTGTTTCTCTGGCCTTAAATCTGTCTTTACAAGCCATTTGGGAACTAAGATGAAAGGGTGAATTAACTCATGACAGTTCCAGGAGATTGGTAAAGGAGGATGTGATCTAACAAGGGTTTCCTCCTCTGTCCATTCTGAGTAGCGATCAAGCAGCTGAATTTCCTTTGAGTATCAAAGTCCAGAAATAAGTATGTTCTGAGAGCACCTGCAGAATAGGAAGGCTAATGGGTAATTTATGGGTAAAAGGATGGGGGTAAAATTTAGATTTGAAAAGTTTGCTGGAAAACATTCAATCCACTGTCCTTCCAAAGCAGGGCTAATAAACTCTGAAGTGACTCCAGGACTTTTGTCAAGCCCTGAATATCTCCAGGGATGGGGACACTCAGCCTGCCCAGTGTTCAACACCCACCAGGAAAAAGGACTGTTTTTCTTTGTAGCTCACTCCAACTGAAATTTGTGGCAGTTTGCCTCTCATCCTCCTGCTGTTCAGGCCCCAGCAGAGTTTGGCTCCCATCTTCTCTACAGCCACCCATTAGGGAGTTGACAGCAGCAATTGATCAAGCACTCCAGTCCCCTCATTGCCTGGACTCACTCCAAGTTATCGGTATCTTTCATGTGCAGGACACAGGACTCCAGCTGCAGCCCCACCAGTGCTGAGAAGAGAGGAAAAAACCACATCCCCCGAAGCAGGCCAGGGTGCAATTTGCTTGCTGGATGGCCCACTCAGTGTGCCAGCCAGCAGGACCCTCACCACCCTTTCTGCTGATATTCTGGACGATCAGCCCCCAGCTCACAGTGTTGCACGGGGTCATACCATCCTCAGCGGCAGGTTTTGCATTTACTGCCACCAGGGTGTTGCCACGAGCTCCAGCTTGTTGAGGTGACCCTGCATGGCAGTACTGAGACCTCCTCAGCAAAGACCACTCCTCGAGGCTGTATCCTCAGACTCAGGGTGTTCCCATCCCAGCATGCTGCACGTTGCCAAGACGGGGACAAATGTCCAAAGCCTGGGATGGTGGAAATGAGGCCCACCACATTTTCCCATTGGCTTCATATGTCCCTTCAACACGTAGTAACTGTAGACCAGCCCCTCCTCCAAATGAAAAGGACTGGGGAGTTTTTTGCAGAATAATGCTACTTTTCTTGCAAGAAAGGCTTGATGGGGTCTCTTCCTCAGAAGGAGTGGGGGGAGGAGGGAAGAGGGGCAGCAGGGACATGTCCCAGGTGAACATTTTCAGACCCATTACTGGTTCACAATGCTTTCAACTGTCATTGTAAGTACGTGGTTTTTTGTTTGGTTTTTTTGGTTTTGGGGTTTTTTTATGCATTCTTACAAGTAAATAAATCCTACAAAATATTAGTTGTCAGTTTTAGAAATTTACATTGTACTCCCTGAGGATTTTTGCTATACACAGAATAAAAATCATGCTTTTCAAAAACTTCTCCTCAGTAAAATGCATACTTGTTGTCCATTTTTCTTCTTTGAGGCACAGCATCCCCAGAGCAGAAGTTGTTTTCTGCTAGCTGATTTCCTTCAGTGTTGCACAGTTAGATTTATCATTTACATATAGATTTTTTTTTTTAATCAATTAGTCTCAGTTTAGCAGTGCACTCAAAATTTCAATATATTTTATGATGAAATGTTAAAGGAAAATTCTAGAAATTGTAGGCCTGTGATACTTGAGAAAAGTGTTCTGGATCTCAATTTGGCTTTCTTTCTAAGGTGAAATAATACATAAGCAAAACTAATTTCTAAACATAACCAATAGTGACACTTTCCCCTCACAAACTAGTTTAAAAATTTAAGACGACATGCATCTCACTGTGTCAAAAGACAGAACACAAAGAAGTTACTTTCCTCATTTCTCCTTTTTTAAGATGAGAAAATGAACCAGGCCCATAGTAAACATAGCTGGTAAGAAAAAGGCAGAGTAAATTAAAGGCATAAATAGCACAGTAAAAAAAAGGATCCACTACTCTCTTCTTTAGGTCAAGAGTTTTAATTCCTTTTCACACAGTGTAGTTACAGAAGGATATCAGAATCTGCAAGTATGCTTTTGCTCTGAAATGCTGTCTCCAGTTTGGCTGTTGAAAGGCTTCAAAAACAGAGATGAAAAAATTATCATGAGCTCCAGACCTTGACCTGCAGGCATCATCCACCAAGCAGTTGATTTTTTAAGAAAGGTCATTTTGTCTTTGCCTTCAGCTTACCCTAAAGAGAATATGGCTGGTGCTTTTGGCTCACAGAACTCTTTGTCTGCAGAAAGATTGTTGTGACCCAGGGTTTTGTTTATGGTTCTCAAAAAGTCAAAGCCAACTTGGACACAGTTCTCTTCACAGCATCCATGTTCTTAGGGCAAGCTACATACAAGTGTCATGCAATACAGTTCTCTTCCAAGGCACTAGAGAAAGATATATTCAATACTTCACATGAAAAATAAACACAGCGTTATCCTTAGGAAAGCACAATGGTGGAATTAAAATTATCTGTTTTACTGACAGGACACTGTCCTGTTGCCAGGTCCTCCAAAACCTTTGGAGAAAAAAGTCCTTTCACTGTGGGTAAAATATCCCTCTATACACAGTTAGTAAGTAACACAAGGGCAGATTCTGGGCAGAGGTATAACAACAACAACAACAACAACAACAACAACAACAACCAGCTCTGCAAAACTGTTTATGATGCTCCAGTTTAAAGAGTTCTAAACAAAGGAGCATCACCTCACAGCCAAGTGGCTTACCCTGGCTGCTGGTCTCCACTGATCACCCTTGGCACCCGTTGCAATTCTAGATTAGGCTAGTTCTAGATAAGTGTTCCTGTACATGTAGAATGATAAAATTACCAAGATAACATTGCCTCTTTTGTATGATTTGGGTGGAAAGAAAAAAACCCATCATGTTTATTCAGCTTCAGTTGATATAATTTTGTCAGCTCTTGGCTCCTCAACATGGCATTCCTGAATACTCGGGATTCTCTGCTTACTTACAAACTCACACCCTCTGCTCATCTTCAGCCCTTGGAGCTGGTCTGCCCTACACTTTTCTTTTGTGACTGGTAAACAGCCCCTCAATTTATAAATAAATAGCTTCCCAAACTTCATGGTTGCTTTTTCTTGCAGGGGGTCACATCTGTCAAAGACCTGGCAGGCTCTTTGCAGAAAATTATGAATTGCAAGCACATGCACAATGGTTACATTTCAGTTTTATGTTTCTTCCCTGTTTCATTTTTAATTTTGACTGCATTACTGCCATGCCGGGAAAACATGCCTTTGTCTTTTTCAGCCTGCATGACTGTGAGTGTGGGTGAGTGTGCATAGTTGGAGTGACAGCCCACATGTTTGCAAGATAGATAGACTTGTTGGCTAATCATCCTGGCTGGGGACAGAGAGAGAGAGAGCGAGCAAGGGAACAGCTGCTGAGGTAACTGTGCAGGAATGCAGAGTACCCAGCACTGACGCCATGCTGAGTTTCCGTCCCCCATGTACGCTCAAAAAATTAAAACTGCATATTACAATCATCACTAAGGTAGGAAAGGTAGACCATAAGTCTTGGAAGAGCCGTATTCCCTTTCCTACAAAATGATGCATTCAGGTTCAGCTGTAGAATCCAAAACCCACTTCCCCACTCCCTCTTTCACATACTGTATAGAAATCAGTAGATGCCTTTGAAGGTGGCTTTTCTTGTATTGCTGTGTTTTTTGAAGGGGGCTGCATACAATGCCTCCATAAAGGAATCTAATATTTCAACATGAAGACCTAGGTGTTGTCTTTAATTAAAAGTACATACCAAAAGTAATCACAGAACAATTTTCCAGGAGCAGAAGCTAAGCCAAGCTGAAGACAGTTAAACCATAAGAGGGATGTTTTTATCCTACCCAACGAAGAGGGACACATCTTGGCTACACCATGCCCACACCTTCCAAAAGTGTATCCAGCATAGGTACGGTGTGCTTCAGACACTTCAGCACATGAGCTACACTGTCATGATCCTTATAAAGTCTCGAGGGCACAGTTCTCATTATCATGCAAATACCAGAGAAAGGGTGGGATTTTTAATCCCAAAGGACTCTTAAGCATCCATGCAGCCTCCCAAGGGAGACAGTCACAAAATGATAGATTTAGTTCTCATCTCATCACATCGAATTGGACAGAGTGCACACCACCGCAGTTTGGCCCAATGTTTACACTTTCCTATTAAAGTTAAGCACAACATCCCTCCTTTTCCAGCAGCAGCACAATCTCTGTGAATTATGTAAGGATGGCAACTTGCAAAACTGCTTTCAGTGGCTTCTCTTTCTCTCTGACTTTGTACCCCGTAACAATATCCTACTATATAAATATATTCAGAAACAGAGGCCTCATGGTTCCTTAAGCTTCTCCAAAATTTAATATTTCTCCAGTGTCGTTGCATGTTCCTGATGGAATAACACCATACACAGAGGAGACGTTCTCCTACACCATGCTGGGTTTCCTGGTTCTCTCGGGGGGGATGCAAAATTCAGCAGTTTCAAATGTCCAGACCTGTTCTGCTTAGATGTGAAAAATTATGGTCAAGCAAAGAAATGCTCCTAGAGAAAGGGCAAGAGTTTTTCTGTTTGGGGGAATTTGTGACAACAGCAGACTAATACTTCTCACAAAAAGGGCCAGCTTGGAGTTAGCTCTTGTGCTGTTTCATTCACGTCTCTCGTCAAGCCACACAGCAATGACAAATATGACTAGTGCTCCTGTACATGTAAAGTGATAGGGCCCAAACCAACACTGCTTCTGTTGTATGATTTGGGTAGGAGGAAAAACCCTTCAGGTTTACTCAGCTTTATTTGACAGAATTATGTCAGCTGTTCCTAAGCTTGGGATTCCTCAATGCACAGGGTTCCCTGCTTAATTACAACACCAAGGGTCTATGAAATAATACTGTCTTAGCCAAACACTTACAGATGAAAGTGTTTCTTGAAAACTAATAGAGATGGCATTTTGCTGCAGGTAAAACCTGATTTTGGTTCCAGACAACAGCTGTCTTCCTGCCTCTTTGCTGAGGTCCACAGGTTGAGTTCAGTATTCAGGAAATGAGCTGCAGCCTTTGCCTTTAAAGTCTCCTCTGACCTCTGTCCCATCACTACCAGAGAACCTAATACCTGTCCGGATAAAGCCCTATATATTGAGATGGATCAGTAGGAAAAGGAGGCTGAGAGCAACGTGATCACCTTGCCAAAGTGACTTTTAGGTAGTGTACAACCTGCATCCCTGGGATCTCTTCAGCTTATATAAGGTAGTACAACCCTCGAGTTAGTGAAATTAGATGATACTGGAAAACATCTGGACTGGAACTTGGATCTCAAGAATTGACATGTGTATTTTTGTTAGACTTCCAAGTTGCAAGATATTTATACCTCTTCTTTGAACATACCCACATCTTCATCTTGGATGCATCCAAGCATCCAGCTTTTCACAGAGGGCAATCCCTGCCCAATCACGCCAATATCAAACTTTTTCTGACACACACATAGAACTTCACTTCCCATGTCTCTAAAGGGTTTCTGGTTATAGTTTTTTTTCTTTCATTTCTCCAAATAAAGTTTATTTGTCTCTCTTCCTGTAGTTTAAGTTAAAGTGTGCCTGCATTAATCAGGTACCACTTAACCTTATTACTCAACTTTGGTGTTAATAAGGTGGTTATGGTTGCCCTTTTTATCTCATCAGTGGCAATAACAGGCATTAAATAATTATCAAAATACTACTATCAAAAGCATACATTGAACAGCAATACTTTTTTCCTTAGTAGGCAGTATAGCCCTGCTTGAGTTCTAAAGTATGACTTAAGCAGAATTAAAGGCCTTTTTTCCAGACTAAACTAATAGTGAAGGCTTGAAATCCTCTTTTGGTAAAGCCGTATTCATTATTATTGCAAAGATAACCCTGCCTTTAAGAGCAAACAGAATATGCAGCTTCCCCTCTCATTCTGCTGAAGAGAAAGGATCTACAGAAGCAGACTGCAGGGAGCTGAGAAATCTTCTCAGATATCTTTACACACTCCCCCTGGGAACTCTATTTTTCTGTATTTATGGAATACTTCCATTATGATTTTGACCACACACTTGCTTTGTATCTATCTCCAGTACCTGAATTTTAAGCATTCAGCCTTTAAATAAATTATGTTGAAAACATATATTGTTACTACTGAGCTAGACACCGAAGTTCCCAGGGCTGCAAGTTTCTTAGGAGCTCCACATTTGGAAATGATCCCTGTTGGCTTGCCCTTTTCTGATACCCTTCTCTAGACATCTGCTCTTTGTCAGCAACATAAAACAAAGTATTAGGCAGGATGGACCTTTGTTTTGAATCTGTATGGTTATGTATTTTGCTGAACTTTGTCCAAATATCAAGCTATATTGCTCACTGTTCACATATAAATGTGAATGCTTGAAAAGGTAATAAGGAATGATCAAGTATTGCTACAACATTATCTTCAAGAAAGAAAACACTGGTAACATCCAAATGAAACCAAGAAAGTCAGTAGTGACAAAGATACGTTATCTAATCCATCCTGCCAAGGTTCAGTATATCCTATGACTTTTATTAGGGATTTTTCTGGTTTACTTTTAAAACTTGTTGTAGTGCAGCATAGCAGAGTCCATCATTGATACATCTCATCTGTTGGTATCTTACAAAAAGAATAAATATAAAGAAGTGTTAAAATAAAAAATACACCCCAAACTACTGTAGGTAACTGGAAGGACAATTTATCTTTCAGGAATAGATCACATCTCAAAATTAACTTTATCATTTTTTCTCTTTTGTTTTAATGATTAAAAAAAAAAAAAAAAACAATTTAGGCACCAATATCTGCATCAAAGAGGGATATTAGGGAGGAAAAAAATATATATGCTTTCTATCTGTGCAAAGTCAATCTCTGCCACTTAGAAGCAGGAAGTCAGTAAGGAGCGCAAAAAAAGGAGAAGGGCTGGTATTAAGGCACTTCTAGCAAGGATGATTATTACAGGCAATTAGCCGACATAATTGCCCCAGGAGAGGAAATCATCTGCTGCTAAGAAACAAAGAAACCTTAGTTTCTAGTAGCAGCCCTACCAGCTGATATGCTGCTGCCGTGTAAGGCTTTATGTAAGTATGTTTGGTAACCTCAATTGTGGGTTATATTCGGCTTTCATTTCAGTAAACCATATGCCTGTGGCAGATTAGAATGTTACTGCAGAAGCTGAATCAGGTGGCTGCTTTCTTCTGCACTTATCAAAGGAAATTTTATCTCCAGCTTGTGGAAGGAACTGCTGCTTCTGAAGTTTCCCACTAGCCTTCTGATATTCTTCATAGCTTCAGGGAGCGAAGGGGAACTTGTCCATGTTACACTTTCAGCAGACAAGCAATTGGCTCAGTGTAGATAAATGATCTGGGCACTGAGGAGCTCTGTGAGGCTGGGGCAGAGAGGAAGCCCATTCCCTTCCCGTGGGGCTGGAGAGTGGGTGGACTGGGTGGTTTGGTCACCTCGGGATCACCGGGCCGAAACACCCTGGAGGCCACTACACCTTTGACTTCTCAGAGAGTGACAGCAGTGACAAATTTCCTACCCTGTCCATCTCTAACTGCAGCCCCTGCCAAAGAGGCACCGCAGAAACCTCAAAAGGACAAACAAATCTTACAGGCAGGCCCCTAGAAAGCCTGGAGCAGCCTGCTCCTGGACGGGGAAGCTGCACAGATGTGTCTGAAGCTGTGGGCTCTGCAGAGGCAGCAAGACAGGATGTGGGCCTAAGGGGGAGAAATGCAGGTTTGGGAGGTGGGGAACCAGTTCTTGCAAAATGTCCTCAACCAGCCAAGGCTTGCGCAGTAATGTCAGCACTTCTAGGAGCAGAGCATGCTCCAGCATCTTCTCTGCAGGGTCCTCCTGGACCTGGCCTGCATGGGTTTATTATCATAATTAACTCCGCAATTTGCTTCAATGACACACCACAGTAAGTTATTAGTAATTCAGGTGAAGGTACAGCAAGGCCAGTCAAATATTTGCCTCGTAAACAAAGCATCATGTTATTCTTCAGATCCACGCGGATGCTCACATGTAACTTGCGTGACACAGCAGGGCTGTTACAACGTCCACCAGCTCTGTGCCTGTTTCCTTCTGGATCTCTGTCTGTCTTAAAGGTTGATTGTGCATGCTGCCAGATTCTGTATCTGAAGCTGAATCATTCAGAAATCCTTTCTCCAATGATGATTTTCTGGAGTCTGTAATAAGTTATGAGCACATGCAGCAGACTTGTCACCAAACCCAACACTGAGCTGTTCTCACCTATCTGCACAACAGCTTTTATAGATCTGGTAGGACCTGGTTATTTTTAAGAGTTCTGGTCCAGCTGGGTCAAATATTCATTGTGGAGCCTCATCTAAAGTGTTCAGTCCTGCAATCCTAGGCACAGGATGTGTCCTTTTGCCACCAAACTCCAGTGACCAGTTCCATACCTGATGCCTCCCACTTAGCCATCTATCTACAGTTGTTCTTCCCTAAAAGGGAATTTCTACTGCTTCCACATTCAGGCTAGGTAGAACACCAGCACCTCTGGCAAACCAGATACAGAGCAACATGTATTTCTTAGTGGTTAGATGTGGAACAATTAGGACACCAAAACTTTATTATACCATTGCTTTTAAAAGCTCCGTGCCGTGTTACTTTTACCTGCTTGGTAAGCTACTCTTGCACAACTCTGTCCATTCTTGCTCGAATAAATTCAGTGCTACCTCATTTGCTTCTGCATGCCGGATGCCAAACCATGAGCCCTTGGCACCAAGTGAACTGACAACTGTTCAAAACACAAGACAAGACAAATAGTTATTTGAAAATGCAGTCTAGAAGTACATATAGAGGAGGAACAAGAGTTGAGAAACCCTTTGCATAGTTTTCTGAGGGTTGCTATTGTTTTCAACGGAGTGACCTGCCCCATGGGAACTGTGCAACACAGGCAGACGTTCTAGCACAGTATTGGGTTTGTTGCTTTGTTTCTTCAATTGAAACAGGCAGGCTTGCTGAGAGAGGCAAATCAGGGAATTCCATTCTGCAGCAGTGTTCTAGTGGTACATTTCCTTCTGGCAAAAGATAGAGCAGAGCACACAGAGACAAAATACAAACCTATTTATATGGTGTCAGATTTGAATCATTCTGCATCTCCTTCCTATGTGTATATGAACAAGTGCTTATGGGTGAGAAGATATTTTGCACACACCCTACAAGGATATGTGTACTATATTTAGTTAAGTGCAATGTTTCTCTTCTGGAAATATGTCTGAATTATTTTACAAGTACAACTACCATGGTTCAGTGCTAGCGTTATTTATCTATTTTTATTATTTAGCCACTCAGCTCCTCCAGTGCTTCTAAGGGCTTAGCTCTAAACAAGGAATTATTTTACATATTACACATATCTTGAAGACAAGAAAAATACTACAAAATTCAAGATGTACCTTAGAATGGGGATAAAAACATAACATATTTACCAATTAAAAAATATTTTCATGTGTGTTACAGGCCATGGAGAATGGCTATATGCCTGCAAGCTGATTTAGATGTTATGAAACCAAACAAGCAGCACTTTTTAAAAGTTATTTAACCAGATTCAGGAAAGGAAAACATCTCTCTCCAGAGAGCCATTCAGTCTACCTTTGCTGTAAATTAGACTTGATAGCCAGATGGTTGGAGAGACCTGGAACAATTTTTGTCATCACATTTAATAGGGAGAAAGCATGCTTCTATTACCCGTGGCCCCATAACACAATCAAAAGCACCTGTTTTTACACTTGTACAATACAGTCTGACTTCACGAGGCAGTGACCTATGCAAGGCTGAGCCTGGCATAAGTGGGAGTGAGTGATTCCAATTCCAGACAAGATAGGCTTTGTATCATTCCTCTGCAGGAGGGGTAGCTTGTAGATAACATCGTCATTTAGTCCAAACCATGCAGACCTTGTTAGTGCTTTCTTCATCCTCCATTTGTTTGAAGCACTACAGAACATTTGTTTTTATAGCACTACAGAAACAGAGGAGAATGTCAGACAGAGAGCATCTCTGCATTAGCAAAAAATGCAACTGATACTTCAGAAAAAGTGTTTTACCATCCTCCCATTTTTAACCACATCCAGCTTCATTCCTCACATGCCATAACATGCCTTCAACAGCACAGAAACACCTACTGACATTATGCATTTTTTTATTGCATTAAATCTTATATTCAGAAACATAGCTTGGAGTAAGCAGATTGCTTTTGACATAGGCAGATATAAAGCACAGAAATGTTACACAAGACCAAAGACAAGACTAATTGTGGCACTGGTGTAAGATCCCATAGTCTCTCACTTGGTAGCTACAATCTCCTACCATGCAAGAAGATGCATCACCTTGCACTTAGTTTATTTTAAAAATTTCTTGTGACATTGCTACAACTCAATTCAGGAATTCAGATCTTAATGTAACGTTTTCTCTTGGGGTATGGTCTTATTCCTCCTTATGTCATCTGGAAATCATCTGCAGGTATTTTTTACCATTGCACATGTGTAGAAAGTCCAGCTGCATAATGAGTGGCAATTGGAGCGGATAGGTTCCACACGGGGACAGAGCCCGTGCTCTGGCCAGCACAGGATCCATACAGTGGCTGTCTGTCCTACAGGGTGGCACAGCAGCGGGGTGGGAGCACCACGCGTGGCTCCTGAAGCCACCTGCTCCTCAGGCACAAAGGTATCAGGCCAGGCAAAGCTGTCCTGACGCTGCCAGTTGGGCAGTGCTGGCCTATTACAAAAACTACCTTTGGCAACCACTTCTAGAAATAGTCCCTCCCATTCATCGTTCTTGCCGCAGAAACAAATTCAGCAAGCGGCTGCCAAAGCAGATTTTTAACCCTGTTAATTCAAGAGCATGCAATTGTTTAAAGCAAATTGGTATGTGTATTACACTAAAATCACTTCTTTTGTGAAAATTAGGCCAACGTACTTCTCTTCTTTGACTGCCAAGACTTGCCTATTTACTCTTAATCAGCAAATAATTGTACTGTGTGTACCTCAAGTGTGGTCCCGTGAACTGAATGCGCAATGGCAGCTGGAAAGCGTTAGGTGGTCCCTTAGAGTATGTCTTCTGGCTTGGTTTCTTCCAAGAGAAATCCTGTTTGCATGGTGCAACTCTGTTCTGCTGCGTGAACCAAAGCACACTAGCAGGAGAAGATCCACAGATTCATTCCAGCCACTCAACTGACCCAAGCTAAAACATTTAATGCAGCTGTGTCCTTACAATACACATTCTTAGGCAGAGGAGCAAAGCCTCAGTCTGGTAAGCAAGTTTATGGCTATACAGCTAAATAAGTTGATTGACTGGAGAGTTTTGACTTTGGGCTCACAGTTGAGCTTATTGGTGTCTAAATGCACTTAGTACATGTCTTGTTTGTGAAATACAAACTTTAAACTTTGGGCCTTAGCTCCTTATGTATTTAAATAGAACTTACTAAGAACCATTGCTTTGTGCTGGCTTTAATAGGATGTGAAAGCTAGGTTGCTACATCTTAGGTACCCCCAGAAAGGGAATAGGAAGCAAAACTCAAATTCCCCACTCTGAAAACTCTTTAATTCAAGGTCTAGTGGGACAGAAACTTCTTGTGATATTAAAATTCATATTACATGTTCTTTGTTAAATTTTGTCACTATTCTGCAATGAATTATAATACATGGGACTTCCTACCAGGGTTATACCAGCTTTTCTCAAAATAATAATAAAAAAGAAAAAGATAGCTTTTTTCTTGCCAGCTGTAGCACACAGGCAATATAAAAACAGCAACTAAACTTCATATTATTTTCTATAGCTATCTCTCCAATCGAGGGGAAAAAAGCAAGCAAGCAAAACAAAACAACAACAACACCACCAACAACAACAAAAAGAACAACAAAAAAAAAGTTAAACAAACTAATTTTGAATCAGCAGTGTGTGTTGATACTAACATTGCAAAGTCATGATTTCAAAGTAAAGTCAGCTCTGCAGAGAGGATTATACACACAGGAGGAAATAACTCTGTATTATTTTCAGGCACAAAAAGAAAATAAGCATGGCAAAATTATCATATGCCAGTGCAGGAGAAGACTGGAGGAGATATTATAACCACTATAACTCTGATGTATGGAATCTGATCATACTTTTAAAGATACTGATACATGCAAATCAATATATCACATACATTGCAATAGTCAGAATGTTGTGTAAATGACATCTTGTTGCAGAACAATGCAGAATAATATAACTCATAATATCACTCATTCATTATGAAACAATTATACAAAGAGTATTAACTCAGCTTTTTCAATATCCTATTGTTGCCTGTTCAGACTTTACTAAGTGAGTAAATCATAGCTGCCAAGATGAAATGGATAAGGAATGAGCAGGAACGAAAAGCAGTTTTCATGGAAACCTGTAGAAAGAATGGCTCTGGTGGGGTGCACGTACTGTCTGTACAGCTCCATCCCTCCACCAGCCTTGGACTCTGCCACTGCTGCTTTGCAGTGAATGAAGTCTTGTGGATGCACAGTCATGAGCCCAGCTGTCCACAATGTGTGTCCCTACAAGGAATACAATGGTCACACATCCTTCTTCACACATCTCTCTTGCACACACATGTGATGGCATTTGCTTCCACTTGTAAGATACTGTCCGCATACTTGCCATGTTTTAACACGGGCACACACTGCTCTTTCCTACTGATGTCAGGGGATCTGAGAGCTGGCAAAAATAGATTTGTTGAGATGAGCCAGGTCTCCCTTATGTGTCAGACAGCAGTCCTATGGCATGTCTCTGACACTAGCAATTTTGCAAAGATCTTCTCCTTACAGAACATACATTAATTCAAACAGCCTCCACCTACAACTAAAACTCCACCAGTCTTTAGAAATCTAAGCTCCTTCCCTGAGCATCCAGAGAAATAAACACTGTTTATATCATCTGCACTGTTTATAGCATATGCACAGATTTTATGCAAACTTTATTCTGTGCAGTTGTTTGCCTTCCTATTCATAATATTCCCCTTATTATCTTTCCTTTTGTATTTTCTACTCCACAGAAAAAGAGGAAGCATTGTTTACAACACCTGTGTGCCAGTATTCATACATATATCCTGATAAGATGATAATGCAGTTAATACAGCACAAAATAAAACTGTCAGGCATCTGAAGAGACGACTATCTAAACCACAAAGAGAGAAAGGTAAAGTGATGCACAGAAGTGTAACAGGAAGAAAACACCATTAAGAGGAGGAAACCACACATGAAGGGAAATTCCTGTCAGTCTTTACTATTAGGTGGTGAAATAGATACACAGAAAAACGCAAAGTTACTGCTCAAAAAAAATGAAATGAAACTTCATGCATCACTTCATTGAAAAATGTACCTAGAAACATAGTCAGCACAACACCAAAGCTGATGATGACAATATTGAAATACACAGTTTTTATCACCTAGCAGCACACGAGTGAAGAATTTGATGGAAAGCAAAGCCAGAAGCACTACCACTCTGTGACTCCACTCCATGTCCTGCACCTTGTGCCATGTCCCTCAGCTGGTCATATCCTAAAGAACCACCCTTATTTTTGACATCCATTAACTTCAGTCTCCTCCCCAGAGCTCCCTGACGTGGCCACCATGGCACAGCACAAGCCAGCACATGCAGACTATGCAACACAGCTGGGACAGGGGCACCTTGGCAGAGCTCCCAGTGATTCTGGAAATCCACAGTGCCTCTCTCCTGAGTACTTCTGTTTTCTGAGAAGGCAAAGTACTCGGGGCATATTGCTCACAGACACAAGAGACTAGTGTCCCAACCTCAGATCCCCCAGATACTTGACAAAACATCCTGGACATCTGGTGAGCCAACCATCTCCCGACCAGCTGTCCCCACTACAGTCAATAACACCCAAGTCTACTCTCTAACAAATGTATAGTTGCTCTTAGCAGAGTACATATGAGAGCATGTAAAGATGCAGGTAGAGTTGATCATTACAGATACTTGCAGCAGCATATAACTTGCACATCAGAGCTGCCCTTGGTTGCAGCAGTGTATTAATAATATTTGCAGGCTAACTCTGTTTTGTACAATTTGCATTACAGTGTATTTGCAGTGATCTAGAAGGGAGTTCGGGAAAATTGTACAGGTCACTAAAATGAAAAATCATGTACCTCTCATGGGGCACATCTTATCATTTCACAAGGCTGATGGAGAAGGTCATCCTCCCATCTTTTATGAGACTAGAGAAGACATCCTCACAAGGGTATTTTGGTGTTGCCCCACTAATTTCATTATTTGCTGTCCAGTACATTCCGTCCATAAAAGCTGGAAAGTTAAACTTCCCACCGGGTACCACTGTCTATGCCTAATGTCTCAGTCAACAGACCAGTTACACTTGCTCTCCACTATACTTTAATGATTTATGTAATTGTATATGTGCATGAGAACTTCCTTTAGTCTTCTCAGGCTTGTTTAAACTACTCAAGGCTATAAAGTACTGCTTACACTTCACATGAAAGTTGATTTCAGGACAGTCCACTTTAATCTGTTCTTGGCTCTGACTACAGATTAGGTCCCAAGAAAAGAGCAGAAATATGTCTCTTGGCTGTAAAATGGAGAAACCTGCATTTGCTAAGAGAAAAATATAAAAATGTCTAATAAAGCACCCACACTTTATATGTTCTGTGTATCAAGGCAATTGCCTTAGTTTCTGTTATCACAGCTGCCAGGGCTGTTTATTCTCTTGTTTCTCCATGTGACTTTTCTCAAAGTCCTAGACAGACACCAGTTGCTGAGTGCAGGTTAAGTAGAAAAACAGGCTGTGCAGAAACTCCTGTATCTTAAGTGCAAAAATGAATACTTACAGAGGTCTGAGGCCCCTGTAGTGTTTACTTCAGTCCAAGCTCTGGTTATGCCACCAGCCTACAGCCTCTCATGACAGAGTTAAAAAGGCCAAGCACTGCTACATACCTCCTGTACAAGGAAGCATATTCCAGGAATGCTGGAGCTGAATTTGAACTTCCCTTATCAGGAACAATGAAACCGAGAGCAAGCAGCTTCCTTGCTCAAGTGGAAATGACCACTTTTCAGCAAGTGCTACTGTCAATCACAGCAAGCCAGACCAGAGGAAATGCAATTGTGATAACTGAGTGGTTTTATTGCCTATAAAGGAAGTGAGTAGTTTAGCTTTCTTGCTCTATGGAGAGGGGATTATTAATGTGCCATTTTAATGTCAAGTCCTGGAGCACAAATATAGTTTGTGCACAAAAATGGGGTGATGTTTTCCCTTTTAACACAGGGCCAAATCAACCCACCCATATTAACTTTTCATGACAGGATCTCTAAAAAAGGCCACACCATCCTTAAATTGTTTTGGACTTAATTTGGTGTTGTCATGCAATTAGGTTTCACAAAATTGGCTTCTGGACTGACAGCTTCTATTGTTACAGCATATGGCAATCAGAGAGCAGCTTGTGGCAGATGTGATGTTTATTCACCGTTTGCTAGTTTTAGATTTAATGATGTCATTCTAATCAAAGCAAACGTTAGATGTGTTTGACATCTAAGGAGTTTTGCAGCCCCCCATCATGTTTAAGTCGCTTCTGTCAAGTGGAAACACGTCAGCTCTGAATGCATCTAAGTCATATTTAAGAATCAATGATGCAATTTACTGGAGGTCTGTATTCCAAAAATCCATGTTTCTAACATGCATTGTGTTCCTCCAGCAGACTACAAAGACCTCCTATTACAATAAGTGAGCTCATTAGGCATGCGACTCCTTAGTCTCACAAGCTGTTGCGATAAGCAGCTGTTGCAAGAGCGTAAAAGGTTGAATTACCAACTTGGACAGCACAGCACTTCATTCAGCCAGCCCAGGAAAGCATTTGAGCAATAACTCTATTACTGTGGAATAGATCTTTGACTACAGCACACAAGCAAAACATCAGCGGTATTTCAGTGACATGCTTCCCCACACCCAGCAAGCAAGACACTCCCAGAAATTAATTGTCAAAAATTTATTACGAAAGCTTCAATAGCAGCAAATATTTCAATAAAAGTTATTGCAGTATTAAAACAGATCTGCAGAGTGACCCAAGAGGCCTGTTGAAGCCTGTCTGCTTTGGAATATCTGCATTTGTCTTAGTGACCAATCCCCAGTACTCCATAAATGTTGATACTTTCTCCTGTGTTTTGCAGACAGCACCAACAGTTCCTAGTTACAGTACTCTATCCAGTCCTTCTGGAAAGTTTTGGCCCACTTCCCTCAACTTTCCCTCTCCCTTCTGAAACAGCTCCACACAGCCAAACTTGCAATACTTCTTTCAGTTCCATGGTATGTCAGCCTCTCCACGGTTGCAGCCTACTGAGGCTCACTGGTGAGATGAGCTGTTTTCCTCTTTCTCCTCCGTAAGAGCCCACTGCATGCCAGTCTGAGGGACTTTAATCCAGTCTCTTGACCAGGCTAATCCATGGAATCAGCAGCTTGTTGCACATTTTGGTGAACGCACAGCACGTTGAGAATGCAACAAAGGTTTCAGCCTCCCCAGAACACCAGGTGACGATCACTCAGGCAGGGT
The DNA here is from genome assembly GCA_013390045.1 of Picathartes gymnocephalus. Taxonomy (NCBI): domain Eukaryota; kingdom Metazoa; phylum Chordata; class Aves; order Passeriformes; family Picathartidae; genus Picathartes; species Picathartes gymnocephalus. The sequence continues at coordinate 57,787 of WEKY01063530.1, forward strand.
GATAGTTGGCACCCAGTCATTGACATTTCGGCTCTCTTCACAAAACAAGTTCAGCTTCTCCAGAGCTGGGTCCTTCCAGCCTTCTTCATTTGGGTTCTGCAAGAAAGAAAAAAGTTGCACACCATGAGTGCTGCCCGCCAGCTGAGGTCATCATAATATTTACAGAAGCATTAGCTTAGGACTGGAGGCACTTCCAGACAGTTTCTGAACTGACACAGACAAGACAGGAAGCAGAGATGCTGCCCTTGCGGACAGCGGAGGAAATCCAGTTACGAAGTTCTGCCTCCTCCAGCTATTACTACTACTCAGCTGACTTGCTGTGTGCCAAAGGCTCTATCTGTGCCCAGAACGGGACTCGACCACCCGCAGCGGGAGAAGGGGCCGCCCCCGGCAGTCTCTGGCAGTGCGGGGCAGAGCTGGCATCGCCGGGGGCACAGCGCTCGCCACCAGCGGGACACCCACCGTGATGAGGATGCAGTGGAGATCCCGCGGCTCCCCGGAGTCCTCGCTGGGCCCCACGATGGCCGCCAGCTTGGCCACGTCGTTCACCCGCACGATGTCGATGTCGTTCTCGCAGCAGAAGGCTTGGATCAGAGTGAAGTGGATCTGCAGGGCGATGTCCCCCTCGTCCTCCTGGTCCGCGGCCAGCACGCAGAACGCGACGTTGTCGGGGTCGCTGCAAGAGGGGAGCAGCCTGATGAGTCCCGCGGTCGGCGCCGGCCGCCCCGCAGCCCCGCCGGGCTGACTTACACACTCGCCCTGCCCCCGCCGCCCTACTTACACATTCATCAGCTTGGCCGACTCGTAGACGCCGGCGGTGAGGCAGCCTCGGCGCTGCGCCGACACCAGCAGTTCATGGAGGGCCGTGCCGGCGCCCTGCATCCTACGGGCCGGGAGAAAACACACGGTCAGCGCGGTGCCGCCGCCACCGCCGCCGCCCCGAAACCGCCCGCTACCCGCTTTCCTGGGCTCCCCAGTGCCCACCCGCACGTACCAGTCGTGGCCTGCAGGCATGGGCTGCTGTCCGTGGATCTCCTCCAGAGTCATAGCAGTTAGTCCCCACAGAGCGGCTGCCTCAGCCCTCACTCTGCGCACCCCCTGAGCGCTCTGAAGCGGCAGTCGGCAGGCATGCGCTACTTATAGCCCTCGCGGGCGCCTCCCGGCCTCCCATTGGCCGCCGGGGGAGAAAGGGGCGGCTTTATTATGGTAATCGGCGCGCGCCGGAGAGGAAGCTGGCAGTGGGGGCGGCAGAGGGCGGCTCGTGCCGGGAGCCCACGTGGGACAGGGGCGGCGGGGGGCGCGCAGGCACGCGCCGGCCCGAGCCAGCGGTGCCAGCGGTGCGCCCGCGCGCCCGGCCGCTCCCTGCACACCGCTCGCCGGTAGGCACTCGCAAGTAGTAGGGCGATTTGTGTCCGAGTCTTGGAACGGAAAATCCGAACAGTGCAAGGCAAATTAAAGGGAAAAAAAAAAAAAAGAGAACAAAAGGTTTTATTAATATGGTTTTTGCAAATGTGGACGCCCCGAAGGGACAGCCCCTGTAACCACCAGAGTTAAGGGCAGCTCTGTAGAGAAGGTCCTGGGGCTGTACTGGACAGTCACCTGGTGATGGTCATCAGTGGCCCCGGGTGCAGCAAAGCCCCCGTTTGCCCTGGTCTGTATGAACAGGAGCATGGCCAGCCGGCCGAGGGAGGTGATAATCCCCCTCTGCTCAGCACTCACGGGACAACAGCAATGTGGTTTGTCCGGTTTGGGCACCCCCAGTAGGGGAAACACATCGGTAAACTGGAGCAAGTGCTGGTGAAGGCACCGAGGTGTCCAAAGCTGCGGTGCTGTCCTGCTCTGCAGGCTGAGGGACCAGGGCCAGTTCAGCCTGGGGAAGGCAAAGTTTGGGTGGCAAACTGCAGTCCCCAAAACCTGTGGAGTGATCATCAAGAAGATAACACCAGGGTCTTCACAGCAATGCCTAGTGGGGAGGCAGGAAACCATGAGCCTAAGGTGAATCAAGAGGCTCATATCGAATGTAGGAAAAACCCTTTCCCCCTGAGAACAGTCAAACAGCTGAGCAGGCTCCCTGTCCAGGCAGGCTGTGTAGATTTCATCCTTGCAGGATTGCAAGCCGCCGTACAGACCCCTTCTGAGATCACTGGTAATCTTTCTGCAGGCTGTACTGGCCTATGCTCCTGAAGTGGGGATTGAGCAAACAGATTTTCTTTTTTTTTTCAGTCGGGCTTTATTAAAAGTAGCTGTAATTTGGACAGTGTATCCTTCATAATTAACTCAGAATGAAACGAGTGTGATTGCTGAACTCAGATCTGAACCTGTTTGTCAGCAAAGCAAGCAATAATAAAACATATTTTCTCGCCGTGAATGAGCACAGTCTAAATATTAAAAGGCAAATCACTTTTCACGTCCCTTCAGCGTCTGACACGCTTAGGCTTAGACTCACAGTTAGCACTTGTCTCCACCGAGTCACCGCTTCAGAGCAGCCCCAGGTGGTTTCACAGAGGTTGTGGAGAGCCACCTTGGGGTAACCTGTGCTACTGCGACCTGTCCGGACCGACTCTAGCGGGTTGCACAGACAGAGCTCTCTAACTTGTCATGCTTGTTGCTCCCTAGCCTGCAGCCACATCGTTCCCGTTCAAATGTGCTGAAACCCCGGGATGTCTTTTCCAATACCTCACTGGAAGTCCTGGATCAAGCACATCTTATCTATGACTATGTATGGTATACTCCGCTCAGTAGTTGCAGTTTCTTTGAGCACCACAGTTTCCAAAATGCTTCTCAAACTGAGCCACTTTAACGAGCTGCTGTGTTTCTACTTCCAGTTGTTTCTAGTTAGAGCCCTGGTGACACTACAGGTGACAGCATTCAGCCTGGCAGTAATCACTTAGTGAGCTTCCATTTTTAACTAGTGACAACATAGGCATGATGCCTGCCAGAGACACCCAGCCTCTCTTAGAACATTTCTCTGAAGTCTACAGAGCTGCCAGTGCTGAGGAGAAAACTCTTTGTTGTAAACAAAGGTTCTTGAGCCTAACAATCTTTTTTATCCTACTAACATGCAAAGGCATACTTGACTTGGAAACTAAACCAGTGACCTGTCAGTCTGAATTTGCTTGAGAAGGGCATAAATTCCTAGTTTGCTTTCTTTAAAAGAGGTGTGTGACATTTCCAGAAAATTATCTCCTGGTCTGGATTCATGCAAGAGCAATCATCTCCACTTGCTGGAATTAGTATAGTGTACATAGCATGTACTGTTCATTCTCAAAAGAGAAAAACCTTTCATACATCTGCCTCTTTTTTTCTTTCTTTTTTTTTTTTTTTTTTTTGACTTAGTATATAAATGGAGATGAAGGCAGAAGAATAGCTTGAATGGTAAGATATATTAAGTGGTATCTCTCTTAGAAGTATTCAAGGACCTATTTCTGATGAAATAGGTGGGAAATCCAGAACTGACTCACAGTTTTGAAAGATGCTGATACCAGCTATGACTTTGATAACTTTCTCATTACAGTAAAAGTGAAAGTTACTTAAAATGGATCCAAATTAGTAAGCTAAAGTAACTCAGAGTTGAGAGCAGTGCATATGTAATAGTAAAATATATATAACTGTCTAGGTAACAAAGTGATATATGTAACCATATTAACACATTAATCCTTCCACATGCAAGCTTCCAGTTTCAGCTTCATGAGGCAGCACCCTGGAATAAGGGCTTCTTGACATCACACTTTTCAGTCTGCCCCATTATTCCCAGGTCTCCTAGCACAGATGGTGCTGAAGGCCATGAAGCATTCATTACTAGGTACTTGATCCAGCTTATTTCAAATCACAGTATCAACACCAGGCCTCTGACGCAGAAGAGGAGGTGTATAAAGGAGAGCTGTGCAAGCCCAAGGTCTCGTCCCTGGTTCGAAGGCATCAGCTCTGCAGATGTGATACCTTTGACGCCTAATAAACAAACTGAACTTCAGTGAAGGTCGGTCTCCACTCTGTGGTTTGTTGGTCTTTTCCTCCCATGATTTTAATGCATTTAACTGGTGGGCACAGACCTTTGGCGGATTAACGCTTGAGCGCTCACAATCATCCGGTAGGTCAAGGAGGAGATGGGGGACGCTGGTGAATATCACAGGGCAAGGTCACTCAGACATGAGTGAGTGGATTTTGGCATCGTTGCTGACCGCGCTCATGTAAGGGCAGTGCCGCTTCCCCGTGCTCCCCAGAACACGGCAGGGCTGGCTGCAGACCCTTTCTTGGCGGCCGGGCCCGAGGTGCCGCTGCCGGCGCGCCGCGCTCGCAGCAAAGCCTGCGCTGACCTCTCGTGGTCAGCCTGCGGATCGCCGCTGGCCCCCGCCCAGCCCCCTCCTGCTCCCGTGCCCGGAACGCTGCCAACGGGGACACAGTTGACGCTTTTGCCACAGAATTGACACCAGCCAAGACCAAACATCCACAATCTGTAGGCGACAGGGATGTTTAACTTACTGAGAAAGCAGTGAAGTAAGGCTTTTCATAGATTCTCCTTAAAAAAAAAAAAAAGAAAACAAAAAAGNATTACTGCCCATAGGAAAAAAAAAACCCAAAAAACCCCAAACAACAAAAAATCTCAGAAAAACAAAACAAGACAAAACAAAACAAAACAAAACAAAACAAAACAAAACAAAACCAAAAACCACCGACCAAAAAACCCCCTGCATATCACAAGCCTTGTTTAAAAAAAAAAAAAAAAAAGCTGTGGTAATAGAAGTAGCACTCTTCTCAATTAAGTGTTCTACTGTTTAGTTAAAAAATTTTGAATGTTCTCACAAATATAAGTGAAATGCTATAGAATGTTGTGCAGATTAGCACAGAGCCCTCATTTCTGTCATCTTTTCAGGCTTCACACTAAAAAGGGCAAAAGCCCTTGCACTGTGTTCTGAGTGTTAGAGGTTTTGTACCTCAAAACACAGTGCTATTTTCCCCAGCAGGTTTGCTTTCATTGCAATACTTAAATGGAAATATTTAGCAAGTTCAAGCCTTTTTCCTCTATACAAATGATTCATTTACTGTTTAGATTCCTATACTGCATTCATCTAACCATGTGATCCCTCAATAGCCACATATGGAACCATAGAATCATTTAGGTTGAGAGGAGCTTTAAGATCATCAAGTTGAACCATTTACCCAGCACTGTCATGTTCATCACTAAACAATGTCCCGAATTGCCACATCTACACATCTTTTAAATACTCACAGGGATGATGACTCGACCACTTCCTTGTGCAGCCTGTTCCTTTGCTTGACAAGCTTTCTGGTGAACTAATTTTTCCTAATACCCAATCTAAACCTCCTTTGGCACAACTTGAGCCTGTTTCTTCTTGTTACCTGGGACAAGAGACTGACCCCCACCTGGCTACAGGCTCCTTTTAGGCAGTTGTACAGAGATAAGGTCTCCCCTGAGCCTCCTTTTCTCCAGGCTGAACACCCCCAGCTCCCTCATCTGCTCCTCATAGGATTTGTCCTCCAGACCTTTCACCATTGCTCCATTGCCCTTCCCTGGACATACTTCAGCACCTCCATGTCATTCTTGCAGTAGCACTGCAAATTTGGGTTTAATATATTAAAGAAGACCATTTCCACCAAGAGTGACTAATAGAGTTACGGGGAGGAGATGTTTCTCTTTTCAAGCTTATCTCCACTGCTATACTCCTGAGAGACCCACTCTAGTGTGCATCAGAAAGGGAAAAAAAGGGCAAACACTCAGACTTTGGTGAGCTGCAAGTGCCTGGGACAGCTCCCTCTCCAGTCCTGTGCTAAAATCTGTATAATTCATATCCTACTGGGAGCTGAGAAGGGCAGTCCAAAGCAGTAAAGCAGTTTGTGGGGGATAGCTGATAACATGTCAGGGAACCTTCTGCAACACACCAGCTCAGAAGTCCCTCAGAAACACTGGGAGGCATGATGATCTTTTTTTTCCTTTCTTTTTGTTTCTAATTAAGAACTGCTGAAAGCCAGGGTTTCTTGGCAATGCTTTCCTTCTATCAGATCAGAATTTTATCAGGGCAGATTTTTCAGGATTCTCTCCTGGGATTTCTGTAAGTCCAGCAACTGAAACCTTATTGTGCATTCACCACAGCTCTGACTGGCTGCTGTGTGCCTGGTAATCCTAGACACATTCACAGCCCATATGCACTACGGCTGCGTAACACCCAGCTCAGTAAATCCTATGTTTTCTGGCCAAATTGGACAGATTGTGCACTCATGTTCAATTGAAGCCTGTGTGCCAGGAAGTCTGCAGTGTCTGATTTACTATTCTTGAGCACACACCTTGTCCAGGAATGCCTGGAAATCTTACTTAACAGGATAGCTTCAAATGGAAGGTTAGAAAATTACATAAGTTACACAATAAATTATATTTGTTAATAATTCAAGCCGGAAGAAAGGGGGGCAAATAAAAAATCCCAGATTCTGTCTCTCCATTCACTCAGCACTGCAGTCTTCCAGCTGCTGCCAATAATAATCTCAAGTAAGGCTTAGTTACAAATAAAAACGGGAGTTTCTTATAATGTAGCTGTTTTTCATCCCCACTTACCTTAGTTCCTTAATTTTTTTCTGCCATGTTTGCTAATGCCTGCATATGGGCCTGTCTGCTCCAGCAGAATAAAACTGCTGAAAAACAGCCTTGTTTTGCTATCTCTCCGGTTCAACCAGATGATGTTAAAGAGAGATTTGAATGATGATGTTGGTTTTCCTAGTGAAATGCTCCATACAATGCCTAAGTGAATTTTTTAACAGCTGAACTTAACTTGATCAGCAATTTTTTTTTGTTGTGTACTGATATTTTGTAGAGATGCCCAGAAAAGTTAAAAATCAAGTGCTTAAGAAGATCACTGAAGAGCTGTTTGTTTGTTAAAAGGAAAAAAGAGCAAAAACTTCCCTTAATACAGGTGCGTCAGAATTATTAATTTCACTAGGTAATTCTGCAGCATGAAGAAATGTAATTCACAGAGAAGGCAGATCATAGAATCATAGAATGGTTTGATTTGGAAGGGACCATTGAGACCATCTAGTTCCATCCCCCCTGAAATGGGCAGGGACACCTTCACAGAATATTCTTAGCTGGAAGAGACCCTTAAGGATCATCAACTCCAACTCTTAAGTGAATGGCCTGTAGTGGGATTGAACCCACAATCTTGGTGTTATTAGTGCCATGCTCTAACCAGCTGAGCTAAACTCGGGGTAGAAAGAGTTGTTAAACATTGAAATTGCCTGCCCAGCGAAGTGGTGGAATCACCACCCCCAGTGGTGTTCAAGAAATGACCAGATGTAGCACTTATGCTGTGGTCTAGTTGACAGAGTGATAATCAGTCAAAGGTTAGATTCGATGGTCTTGGATGTCTTTTTCAGCCTAATTGATTCTGTGTGATTCTGTGATTCTGTAACTTGTAGATGTGTTGCCCTATGTCAAGAGCCTCTCATATTTCAGCAGACATGTGCCTATCTGAGCGAAATACTCTGATCCTTTATTAGTTCTTTGATATCTTGTTGTAGGTGTAACAGAATGGGGAACCAGAGAATCAAAATTCAGATGGTCAGCCTAGATTTTAAGTGTGTAACTGAATTTTTCCATGTGCTTTTCTTGCCTTTAAAAAGAAAATCTATGAAATTGGCTTATATCTAAACAGGTAAGAAATGAGATCTGATGGGGACAGGGTTACCTTCCCTTCACCCTTTTCTTTAAAGCAAATTAAAGGTAAGAACGTCAAAAATCTTTACTGACCTCAGTTATTTGCTGAGACACCTCTTCACTGCTAATTGTCATTGCTCGCAAGCAACAGCAAATCAAAACATTTGTAACCAACAATCCTTGTGACAGTAAAAATAGAAAAATATTAAAATTAGAAAATGCACAATTTTCCTCTTTCCTTTTCACCCACAAAGATGAGCAGAGGTATTTTCTTTAGATATAAAGAAGCACATTAATTAAACTACTATGTAATGGTATCTAAAAGTTCAGACTTCCTCTTTGAGGTCTTGTTAATCAAATGCTCCAAATATCACAGTGAGAAGTCAGCCATGAATGACCCGATAAAGTGAAATACAGTTGCACTCTTTGATGGATAAGGTTACAAAAGGCAAGTGGTGACAGTGGCTGAATGTGTAGAAATATAACATTCAGATGCAGTTTAACACTGTATAGGACAAAAGGCCAGTGCGGAACTATTGAGTACAAAGTAACTACAGGACTTATTCCTCACTATCATCTTTTACTAGTTAATTGTACATCTTGCAATTCAGTGAGATAGCTTTAACAAATTAATTAAATTTTGTGTATGCCACCTGGCTAAGTTGTCACTGTTGCTCTGTTGCTTTTTACTTTCTCGTGTAGCTATGTTTAATTCCCTGTCATTTTCCCATACAGCCTGATACATCAGTTATTGAGTATGGGGTTTTAGTGCAAACCTAAATCACAGGTTTCCACCTAGGCCTTAGTTGTCCATCGGGTGTGGGGAAAGTGTGGCAGGCAGGGGCACAGATGGTGTACATAAGAAGCAGGGTGGCAGGTAGCCTACTCTTGAGGCATGTGCTGTGATCAGTTACTATCTGGGGTGTGGCTATGACACTGTTTTCAGAAAGTGTGAATATCTAAAACTTCTCTGATTCCAATCAGTTTGTGTATGATCCTGGACATCAGGTAGATGCTCCTACTGACAGGTAAAAATTCAGTATCCACACCAACAGCATAAGCTCTTTCAGCTCTGACTTATGCCTAGCCCCTGACATGTTTATCATCAACAAGCCTTAAGTTAAAGATGCAGAGGATCTCCACATGGAACCAGAATGCAGATTTCCCAGTCCCAGCTACCTCCCATAAGCAGTAGAAGCAGAGCGTCTGAGCAGGACTATCTCAAGTGCAATACGTACTGGGGTTTCATGAGGACTGGAGTTCTCTACTTGTAATGCCTGAAGAGACAGGGTGTCAAGCACTCCTGTGGCAGTGGCATGTAGTTTCAACCAAAGATAACCCCAGGCAGAGCTTCTGACAGCCCTGGGATTGGAAACTGAGATGTAGGACTACAGTGAGAAAAGTTTTTTTCTGCCCAGCTGGATAAACAGGGGCAGAAGCAGCAGCTCTGCCCCTGGTCCTGGGTTTGCTTAGGCAGAACAGCTGCATTTGGTGCTCAGTCCAGTTTTAAAGATGCAGACTGTGTGCTCTGGACTCCCAGGCCTTAGCTATGGGAGGCAGATTTGGCTGAGCTGTAGAAAAGTGGCATTGAAAGTCTGAGATTGCTCTAGACATTCACACTGGCAAGAATTCAGTCTCTAGTGGAAGATGAGACACACACATGGAGATGCTGGAGGAATAAGACCTTTGCCCTTTAGTTTGCACCCACCAAGCCCTACCCATTGGACTCTTTCTGCAGTTGTGTACCCAAAGCCATGCACAACATCTTTGACTGGAAAGGCTTCTTCAAAGTCACAGACAAACTAATTGAATAATGACTTCTCTCCTCACAGCTCTTCATTTGATAATTCATTTTAGGGAACAGTGTTTCATTTCACAGTGTGGTGCTCTGTCTCTGTAATTTGTCTAATAAAGATAAGAGGGGCCATTAGCAAGCTCCTTTGACTTGTGCCTCCAAACATTCTGAGAAAAAGATAAGGATGTCAAAGTGGACTTTTGTGACTTATCTTGCACAGTGACTTCATCTTCTTTAGTAGTGAGAAATCAATAAAATTACCAGGAGATACGCACTAATGTATCTTCTTGTTTAGTATTCTTAAGTAATCTGCTGAATAGATTAGTGTTTAAGAGAAGAAAAGATATCTACCTGCTACTGCAAGAAACACTAGAAAACAAAAAATACATGTTATATTTTCAGGTGGCATTCTCATTCCAGTCACTTAAAGCGAAATAGTTTAAAAATCTGCTAAATATTTGTTAGAATGTGAAAGAGTTCAAAGTTTTGGTACTAATATAGAATATATTCAGAACTCTCTGAACTCTGAAATGTACTGGTGTGAAATGGACCCCTAGTGGTTAAAATGGTTATGTCTTCAAACCCTCAGCACCCCACAAGGGTGCTGCCTCCCACCTTTCTGGGCAAATCCCCCATTTGGGATATGGGATGTATATTTCAAAATCTAAGAACGACATCACTTTTTTAGAAATATAATTTGACTTATCTCCAGTTTGTGGGTACAATAGGAGGAAGATGTGAACATCACTTACCAGTTATTCAACTTAACTCTATTTCTATTCAGTGTTTAAGAAACACACATTTGGGAAAGTGGCCCACTCCCAGCTGATTAAGAAAGTCTGGGGACATTGGCAATGACCTTTATATAACAATAATAAGACTGAATTTGTTACAGAGAACTTTCCCACTGTACAGAACCTTGCAACGAGCAGTTGTCATTCAGAACACAGAAGCAACTGTAAAATAATAAGACAATTACCGAAGAAAAGTCCAGAAATCATAGCTTGGTGTTTGCTAGCAAGGATTAAAGAGAGTGGTGGCCAAGTGTCCTAGGCTGACTGTATGATGCTTTTATCCCCATTTCGTCTGTTTAGCCCAGAAATAAGTTTTGCACCTTTAAGACAGGATCTGAGAGCAAAGGGGATAGAAGGAGAAGCAAGCGGTGGAACATCTGAGGCAGTTGTTTTCAAAACATAGAGATAACACCTTCAGCATTCCTGTTCCTGGACTCGGAGTTGTCTGCACAGACAGCAAAAAGCTCTCCTTCAGTTTTTTCCCCCCCTTTTGTTTTTTGGCTCATTTTTTTAATTAGCTGAGACCAAAGGGTTTTTTTTGGACTGTTCTGCTATTGTTCGATCCGGGGACACCAAGACCATCACCCGGAGAGGGGGGGAGCTCCCCCCAAGCGGCACTGCAGCCGGGACGCCGGGCCCGAGCCTCAGAGAGAGAGAAACACTGAGAGAGGGGCCAAGGACACACCCACGGAAAGGACTTTTTCTGGGTTTGCCATCTCTTCAGAGCGGCGAGAGGTTTTGTTGTGTGGTGTTGTTCATCCTTTGTGCTTGTGGGTGTTTTGTTTGTTGAATGAATAGTTTTTTCCACTTTTCTCCAAGGAACTCTGTTTCCCGAACCAGCTGGGGGGAGGGGTGGCTTGGATCTGCTTTTCTGGGGGAACCCCCCGAGGAGGTTTCCTCCCAGATTTGCCCTAAACTAAGACACCAAGTAACCTCATATTGTGGTTTAAAATGGTATGAATGCTGTAAGAATTTAGTTATATCTGCTTTTCCAAAGAGGGACACTTGTTTAGCAATCTGGACATCAGCACATCTAACTCTTCAAAATTATATGTAACCCTAGACCAAATGGCAAATCTCTCTGTGCCTGGCCTAGTTCCACATGTGCAAAACGGGATTATCGGACTGGCTTAAGCCCTGCGTGTTTTCTGTAATTTTAAATCTCCCAGTTCCTGGATTCATGCAAGTGAAGAGAAGTTTTTGTATTTTGAATTAAGGTTTTTTCACACTCAAAGCTTGAGAGAAGAGCTGGAAGTGAATGAAATATATAGACTGACAGTAAAATTTTAAAATAAATAAATAAATAAATAAATAATGATATCATTATCATCTTTAAACCAAACTTCTTTGTTTGTTTGTATGTGGGTCTTGGTAAAACAGAGCACATAACTGTCATTGCCAACTGGCAGTTTTCAGCCTTGTGAAGGAAGGGTGACAAATACTATCACCAACTGGCAGGACCACCCTGAAAAACCACTGCTCTAACCCCAAACTGCCAGGCGACTCATCGGAAAAGCTGAGGATGACTCCAGCCAAAGACAGACTCTTGGTTTATCATCAGGAGGTACTACCAGGCAGAGTGCCACTGCGGGCTCTCCCTGCCCCTGGGCCCCACTGGGTGGCACAGCAGCATTTTCTTGTTGTTCATGTGCCCATGGCACAGGGTCGGTGTTTACACGCCTTCATTTTTACCCGTGCTGCTCTCCCCACACTCATGGCGGGGGGACAGATAAGAAAAAGAGGATGTCCTGCTCCCTCAAGGTTTGCTCCGCGCACCTGCTGTTACGCTTAAGGAATTCGCAGCAGAGACTTCACCAGCTTTGCTCACAAGGTGTCACCCACGGGTTACAGTCGTGCAGATCAGCTGAACGCAGCTTCTTAAGTGACTTTTGGAAAGCTGTGGAAAGACTTCCATTAGCGCTGGCTTTTCTCTTACAGCCACAGATGGGCAGGTCATCCATGCCTCATGGTGAAACCAGACTGAATATGTGCTTACTGGTCACTGCTACACTAAGCACGCCTAAAAAGTTTCCACTGACATCACTTTTTGGAATTAATTACATAGCTTTCTCTTCTAGCCTTATTAATTTAGCATCTGCACACAAAGTGGTCAAAACAGGATGCATTTTGCATGCCTGAGCCTAAACAATGCTTCATAGAACCAGTAGGAAATAAGTAAAGAGGTTACCCTTTTCACCTATAAAGCCCCTGACTTTCAGAGAAGAAAGTCCATGCTGAGGATTCCTCTGGCAGGCACCTACAGAAAATATTACCATTGAAAGCTGAAAGTAGTCAGGGCTTTGGGAGCATGAAAGTGACCATTACTGGGAATGAAAGAACAAACAAGTACTATGGAAGTAAATCAACCATCTAACAATGTCAGTCTGACTGACACAGCATCTGACTGCCACAATTTAGAATCAAATGCAGTTAGTATTCCAGTACATGAAGCCTTCCATATATTGTGATGAGGTGTATTAGGGTAATTGTTACTTTTTAGGATACTGCTCCTTCAACCATTTCTGTGCCTGAGTTACATTACACACAAAAGTGACTTGAAAGCACAGTTGCAACAGGACTGTGTGCAAATGCATCAGTTTAAGTGTGGATTAAATTCTGCTGAATCAGGACCTAAGAGTTTGCTACATCACAGATTTGAAGTGTCTTTAGCACTATCCTGACAATTTTCTGCCACATCCGTAACAGACAGAAAGAGGTTAATAGCAGCCCATCTGCAGTCAGACAGTCTCACATCCCTGCAATTAGATGTTATCATCGCATTTGTGCCTGTAAAATGTCTGACGGATCCTATGATTTCACTAATTTGCAAACCCACAAGTCTGGTTAAAATTATACTAGAGTAAAAGCTGAATAAATATTTGCAATTTTACACAACAGTTAGATGATTACGGTGATAATAATAATAGTAATAATTAATAAAGCTGAAGGTTTTGCACATTGCTCTTTTTCCCAGAGTCTAATCCCAGGAAAGGAACATCTGCAGCACTTGAAGTGAAAGCAGAAAAAACAAGTTTCACACTTGTACACCCTCCCCGCTGCAAGACACACACTCCCT
>WEKY01063530.1:71118-99312 GCA_013390045.1 Picathartes gymnocephalus
TCCCTTGAGTTGCCCACTCTTCCTTCTGCCTCTGCACTCAGCAATTCTCCTGGCACACACAGAGGCACCAGCCTCCTCCAGGGATCCTCACGCTCTCACTGGAACCTCTCCACTCCCCAGAGAAACACTCTAATACCCTTCCCCCTAATTTCCGTGGTAAACTTATCAGCTGCATGTTCCAACTTCTGCCTGCACAGCTGGCTGACACACTGTAAATGCACCACTTGCAAAACACAGACCTTGCATCAGCATCCAGGAAATTGAGAATGAACTTTGTGGCTTGATCAAAAGAGAAAAAAAAAAAAGGGGGGGGCAGGGGTGAAAATAACCCTTGAAGTGAATAATGTAAAAACTTCTGCTTTCTCATTCAGGGCTCTCAAGCACCAAAACAGAAACAAAATATTTTAGGCTCTCCTTTTGCAAATTTGAGGCCAGCCTTTGACAGCATGTTCTTCATGACAGAACACGGCCTGGCTTCTGTCATATACTTTAATGTACAGTATACCTCAGAGTCCACATAGCCCTGCTGGCTGCATGCTGGTCCTATGGAACACCTCTGGCATATGGCTTATGACCAAAACATAACACCATCAATGCACTAATATGCTTCAAAATGTCACACCATTGTTTCGCAAAGAAACCTTCAGAGGGCTGTGAGACTTCTGCATTGATTCTTCAGATCAAGTTTGCTGCCACACCAAAAGCTGTACTGCTTTTACATTTCTAGTGCAAAAGGAATAAACCCTCACAATTACTTGTGAATTACTTCATGAATATTTGTGACCTCAAAATGCCCATTGCATTGCCAAGCTGCAAGAAGGAGTTACTCTGAATTCATTCCTCTTTCCTCAGTCCCGGTCAGTGCTGGCCATCAGAAAGATGTTGTGGGAGAAGACCGGGGCTGGTCGTGCCCTACTCTATGTCACTGAGACAGGCTGTGCTCTGCAAGTGCTGTAGAGTCCACTGCTGGCAAGCAAAGAGCGAGAGCCAGCTCCTCGGTCACCCACTGAACATAAGGTCTGCTGTTGGGTGGCACAAAACGGACACTGCATGCACACAGACTGACTCTGTCAAGGGGCAAAGGCAGGGCTACCATTAGATGGGAATGTACGAGATGCTGAGTTTATTTTAGGCAACCTGAGCCTGGAAGTCAAGTCCCTCGTGTTATTTAATAAGGCACACTGCTCACAGTCTCTCAGATGTAACAGCCTTCACAGAACATTAGAACTCATCTTCTTGTAATGAATTCTGATAATTTTGCAACTAGAATTGCAGACAGCCCAAGGACATACACTAAATAATTCGTAAGAGTCTGACTTAACCATTTTGTAGCTGTTTGGGCCAGTTCAAACAAAGAAAGATAGCTTATGAGGAAGACATGTAACCAAACTACCTAGAGCCCGAACTCAACACTGTCCCTTGAAAGGAGTGTTCACATTTTTATGCAGTTGCAAAAGGCAAATAAAAAATAAGCCACTAGCAGGCTCAGTTGTGCTTTGTCCAAGGCGTAACAGGAAGTGCTGTTCAGCTTTCATTTTTAATTTGTTGTAGGTCTTGAATCTGCAGCAGGAATAGTATCACGGGAATAAACAAATTACTGTCTTAACTCAATTTAAAACAGTTTTGACTGATTCATGCCATCTATAGAGTAGTATTTAACACATAGTAGCAGCTATCTATTTCTAAAAATGCATGACACACTTACATATGGAGCAGTGGGAGGCAGAACTCAACTGCACTAGTTTCTTGTTTTATGAGTGAGATCAAACAGACTTGTGCATATAAGTATATTGCCTTATATCTCTGAGGAACATATTTGGTACCCCAAACAGAGCATGGCATAGGGAGCCTATGTTCAGTTAGGCGTATTCACAGAGCTCTCCTGTTCTTTTAGGAGCCACAGCACTCCATAATGATCAGCCTCCCTGATGGCCTATATTCTTTATTTCGAGGTCTGCCAGTTGGTGGCTTTGAAATATGCATTTCAGTGACAGATAAGCAGCCTAGCTCAACATATTTAGCTAACCTGTTCATACCACTGCTTAGTGTTACACCAAGCAGCGATCACTTCCACACCTGACTTGTGAAAATTTCAGGGTTTCCTTTCAGAGAAACACTGTATTGAAGGGTGTACAGCAGATTCTTTCAGGATCAGCTGCAAATGGACAACAGTTTCCCATTTATGGTTGCATTTGCACCCCACAGTTCTCCAGTTAAGTCATTCAGTAGGGGGCTGCAGTCATTTTGTATAGTACCAATTACTACTGGTTTATAATCAACCTGTGATGGAGGGTAGGACCCTTCACTTAGTCAATTGCATCCTGTACCAGCCACTCCATTCCCTACTGTGATGGATGTCAGGTTCAGGAGCATTAACTGCCCCACTCATTCCATTTACTCTTTTAAAAGATTGGCTTTTGTCCAACCCTTTTCAATGTCTTCACTATTTCATTTTTTTATTTTTCATTGTGTCGACACTAATGGTTCAGAAAGCTCTTTGGCCAATTCCTGGAAGTTATCCAATCCTGCAGACATTTAAATGTTTAAGCTTAATATCTGCCATTTAATATCCTCTCTAGTCACTCACTAATGGAACAGAAGGTAATCATCACCACATCCTCATACCTTTCACACACCCATCAAAGCCTAAAATGTCTCTTCCACAGAGAAGCCATTTCAAATTCCTTGCCTCTCTTGGTGGCCCTCCCCATCACAGCCAGGTGCCTGAGGCAGCATGAAGGCAGGGCTGCGGCAATGCCAAACTGACACCTTGAAGTCCTGTAGGAGGGGAGCCCTTAAGCTCCAAACTGACTTATTTCATGGTTTCTTGTACTATTTCCTGCATCCCTTATCTTGCTCCAGGACTTCCTTGTTATCCAAGGAGAGATGCATGCATCCCTCTATACAGCTGCACAGAAAGAAGCCCTGCCTTTGCTGTCACCAGCAGGGAGCAAACCAATGCCCTCACAGACTTTCACCCTTGGATGGGATTTGCCCAATTTCCTTGCAATCTCCCCCAGTAGTCCACTTTTGGATGCACTAAGCAATTGATCAGGAGGAGCCTATGGACCCTGCCCCAGAGGAGAATGGCAGATCCCAGCTGGGTCTAATTGAGCAGAGTCATTGGCATGGTCCTCCACAGACAAGAGCAGCAGTCCCAAGAAACTTGTCTAATCTCACCTTGCTGCAGGTACCTTGGATCTGAGAGCAGCAAAGTACAACACCAGGACACTGCCAGAAAGGAGAAGGTCAAAATCACATCGCACACAGGGGAGTGGTGTCTATAAACAGTCTGCAGGTGTACTGAATACTTCCTTCTCCTTTCTTGCATGTCTGAGAGCTCTGCTTCTCCTAGATGACCAATGCCACGAACCAACATTTTTTTTAATAAAAATTGAATTTGGATTAGACACTGGATGAAACTAGCCATGCCCTCAAATACGTCCTGGCTTCTGTCACCAAGATGTAGACACACTTTGAAAAACATAAATAAGGGGATTTCTGCTTGCAAGTAAGTCCCTAAAGGTACAAATATTCTGATTCTCCAAAGCTATGAAGAAATATGATTGCTCTCAGACAATAAGAAACAATTATCTCTAACTTTGGATACTGTTTTTTATCACTGGATCAAAAAGGCGTTTTACAAAGGAGACAAGTAGTATTATTATCATCATCATTATCATCATTATAATGATTATTATTCCTATGTTACAAAGAGATGAACTATGCTACAGAAAGGCCAAGAGGCTATTGGTCACTCATTTGGCCACTGATGGAGGTCGATAGTAATTTGATTTCCAGTCACACCTTGTGGTCACATACCTGCCTAAAAAAGTACGTTATTTACAGAAACTTGTTCCTGTGTGTCAGGTCACAACCACATAAATGGGTAACTAACAAACAGTGGAAATTACTATCTTTTTTTAATGCAGTCTATTTCTGTTCTTCTCTCTCTGCAGAGGTCTATGAGATCTGTGTTTCTGAACTCAGACAGTCCAACAGAGAGGATTTAAGCAGCCATCAAAGAACCCCACAGAGATCCATAGATTTTCCAATAGTGCCTGACTATCCATTTAATTCAGCTTACTTGTGGAAGGGAGATAAGCTTTTACTGTTAGTTACACTAACGTCAGGCCTGCTGGCGCACATTTTCTGTGCTGTAGCAGGCTAGTTCTGTTAAGAGAACAACGGAAGATTTCTAACACACAGTATGAGGCACTGATGGTGGTAAAATGCATTCATTTCCTCAAAGAAGCTTGAAGATTGCACATCGTCCTTAGAGTACAAGAGCTGGTTAGGAAAGGGTGCTTGTTGCTGACACTCCTGATGGTGGGACATCCACCAGCTATCCTTGTTCTCACGAAGCAGAGGGAGTACTCCAGCTCTGCTTGCTACATATCTCTGCAGTCCCTAAGAATGGTAGTACTAAATATAATTAACCCTCCAGGTGTGAAAATGTTAATGAGTTGAGCAGAAATCAGTCTCCTTGTTCCAAAAACATGGTTCAAGGAAGCCTTTCAATTCTACACAGAGGCCAGACTTCACTAGAAAACACCTGAAATTAGGTAATGGGAAATAAAAGTTTCCTCCAAACACCAGAGACATTTAAGCAGGACACAGAACTACAAACACTAGGGAATGAATACGTTGCTTTGAGGGCAAATTCTCCTTTTGATGTAAAGTGAAAATGATGTTCTTGGTATCAGCTCATGCTTCAGTGATGTAACTACAAGCAAACTTAGTTGACTATTAATAATTACACCTCAAAATTTATAAACATGTGTTTTCGTTGAAAACATCTGAATGGGCCATATTCTTTTCCCCGTGGCATGGATGCACAACCCTGCACCTCAGCAGAGCTGTACTGCCCGTAATACACCTAATCTATGTGCTTTGTGGTTACCTAATCTTATGAAAATTAGGAAACTGGCACCTACAGAAACATGAGAGTTTTCCCAAGTGCTTTTCAATTGAGGGTTGTTTACCCAATGACTGTAACTGTAGAAATCATTAATTGTTTTATTTAATAATTTACATAACAAATGAAACAATTCTGTGAAAACTGTAAGTTTGCAAAGAAAGGCTGTGGGCTAGATGCAGCAAAGATGTGCAGAACTGAAGTGCTTCAATAATTTTTAAATACTCAACCCTTGAAAAAAGATCAATAGTTTTATGTTATGTCCTACAGCTGCTGAAACAGCATACTGGAAGTCTCAGTGCCTCAGACTGGTAATGCAAAACACCCGCTTCAGAGAAGCACAAAGCAAGCACTGAGCACTGAATACATGTGAAATATCACCCTACTCCAGAGGCTAAATCTGGGTCAGGGCTGCCAGAATCCACCATCCTCAATCCTATTCTGAAAAATAGTTCAATTTAGTGCCTCTTGGTGCAATACTGAGACTACTTACAGTACAGAAAGAAATGAGAGACCTAAGCATAGTAATAAAATCTAGGAGACCTGAGCTCCAGACCTTGGTCCTTCTGTGTATGATACAAGAGACATTAATCACAAGACCCAGATATGGAGCTGCCTGGTTCCGTTACAGGTAGGCCTGTATTATGTCCCCTCCTGAATTCCCTCATTCTTGTTCTGGATTAGATATTAATGTCAAAGGACTTTTAGTAAAGAAAATCACTTTTTTATACCAGTCAAATCAATTCCTTACAAAAGCCAAAACTGGGACAAAGTATGCGAGAAAACCACTCCCTGTAGAGAAACCACAGATCTGTGGCTGACCTAGACATGCTTATAGGAGGAGCTGCAACCTGCTCTTGGCTCTGAAGCTGAAGACTCTTCTTCTGGTGTATGCAACTGCTACTGTGCAGATACCAGGGATGCCTCAGAGAGCCAGGTGTGCTGACACATCCCATGAAACACCCAGGATGGCAGCTGAATGCAGAAGTGTAATTGGAGGAGCTGATTTCACAGGAGCAGAGCATTCAGTAACTACAAATAATACAGAATTAGCTACATATGTTTGCTTCAGAACATGTAAAATACATGGTCTGGAGGCAAGAAGGAGAGGAGAAATCAGATTTCACTGACAGACCCTGCATTTTACAAAGTAGCAAACAGCCCAGTCATGGGACTCACAGTATTTAATGAGTAAAATCAGAGAGACCTGTTTAGCGAGACTTTTTACATCACTCTCAAATAATCATGCTGTGCTCCTGGCAGTCAGAAAGATGTGTTTTAACACGTACTCTGGCCTCTCTCACATGGCATATTGCTGTGCATTTGTCTTGACAAGCTCTTTTGCTTTACTGTGTTGTAGCCAAACCGATGTGTGGTGCAAGCAGGTTCAATCTCAGATCAGCTATTGCAGTGAGGGATTTGGCATTCAACACTTGTAATTGTTCTTTTCTCAGGCCCGCTCTTGCACAGCCTTGAGCACTGACTTCTCAGATTTTAATGCAAGCTGAAAATTCTCAGCCTTTTTTAGGATTGAATTTAAAATAATTAAGACAATCTTGAAACCACCAGCACAAGTTGATGAGTAGATTTCCTCCTCCTGATTTCAGGCTTGAACTTTTTGCTGATCAGATTATTGACTATGTTAGTAAGACTTTCCACAGTACTGGGTATACAAATCAGTTATGCTTTTGGAAGACATAATTTAAGGTTGTCACAGCTGTTATAAATCTTTGCATTTTAGACATAAATCAAATAAGTATATAGTATTATTTTTTCTTATATGTAATATTGTAGAAAAGGTTTAATTATAGGAAGGAGGTCCTGTAATAATGCAATTCCGAGCACGATCCACTTCTAGCAGTCTTTGTATTCATTCTCTAGTCTAAAATGTTTGAAACACGTGGATATACTAACAGAATAAAATATACCTATAAGACAGTAGTCACGTCAAGCTGTCTTTCCCAATGCATTTGCTGATTTCATTTTGGCTGCATGGAAGTGGTGGTATAATAATGTACCTGTGACAGAAACCAATATGCTTGGGCACATTTTGAGGCTAACACCTTTCCTGAGAGGACCTCAGCTAACACCAAGCCAGGAAAAAAGCAAGTCTACTGACAAGTGCTTAGCTTTGGTGGAAAGACAATTTAGTGTGGAGTAATAGAAATATTAAACATATAATATTTTGTACTGTGTAACATGATCTTCATGCAATGGTTTGGTGGTAAGAACATAACTGAACAAATAGCTGGCCAGTACCTTTCTCTCTACTTGTCTGACAGTCTACAGTTCCTGGGAGTAAACAGTACATCAAGCAAGATGCAGCTGATGCCAACAGGACACTACTATAGGTATCAAGAGTAACAGAGGGTGGGAAAAAGTGGCTGGAGTTCTTTTATTATCCATATGAGGAATCTGGATAAATTAAAGTGAGATTTGCTGCAGGTTAGTATACAGACAATTATGAAAAACGTAACAAATCAAACTAAACCCATCCGCCCTACCACTCCCCCCCAAAAAATCAACCCAAAAAGAACAACCAATCCACCCCTAACTTCAAAACAGGCAGGAAAGACAATCACTTTGCGTTAGTCTCATTGTACTAGTAGCTTGGAAGGCTGCCATACAAGAAGCAGGGGGGAATTTCTGGGGAGTGTATAACTGGCACAACACTCAGTGCTACCCGCCTCTCTGGACTTTCTTCTGCTAGGGGGCACATTAGAATAGGGAAGGAGATTAGAGGAGGTATTTCCAGATTCCCAGCTGCATTTTGTCATAGGCAATTGGTTTCTGTGAGAATTGGGTATTTCAAAGCACTGAAAGGAAGTGCATGAGTGTGACCATTTCACAGCATCCCCTGGGTTACTCCTAAACCAGAGAGCCCCTTGCAAACTGGAATCCACCGTGCTGTGAAGAGCTCCAGGTGGTAAGAACTGGCTTCCCTGCAGTTACGGGTCAGACCTGCACTGCCACGGTTCAGTTAGAATTCACCCTACTGCAGTGGCTTACTTGCCTCATTATTCACGGACCTAAATGCCAAGAGCACAAGTGGGCCAGAATGAGCAGGGCATTGCTCTACCCTGCAGATGAAAGGCCATAAAAAAGATGTAGCTGCGTGTGTCCAGACACTGGAGGGCCCAGTGAGGGGACAGGAAACGCTGGTGAAAGCACAAAGACCTGGAATGCAGTACAGGATGGAAGACTGCCCGTGCGGGTGCCTGCATCCCAGGCTGGAGGCAGGCTGCTCTCCTAGGCTCCCACTGCCAGGCTGGCTGAAAGTTGCTGACTCCAACCACCAGCCCCAACCTGCTGCAGCTGCAGTGCTGCCCGGCAGCCTTACCACCCTGTGCTCTGCAAAAGCAGGAATGCCACACCAGCCTGCCGGCCATAGAAAGCCCCACTGCCATGGACAGTGAGCCAGTGCAGTGCTGGGGAAGGAACTGCTGCCCCATGATCCCCTTTTTGCCCATCTGCAGCAGGAATCAGATCCAGACAGTGGCAATAATCACTGCATTGGCTTTAGCACAGCAAACCCCACTCCTGCAAGACCACCAGGATAGAACGAGCTGGAAAAACCACAGTGCAAAAGATGTCTGAAGGTTGTGTCAGCCCTGCACCCTTGGCACACGCTTCCCACAGGGAGAAGAGCAGGTTTTCTGTGATGGTTAACCAAGATGTAGATACTATGTATGTCTTTCAAAGTCATCATGATATTCTATTACTTAAATCTGGATATTACCATGCAGGACAACCATTGCATGTGAACAAAATCACACCCTTTCCCCGCCAGCTAAATACCCAAATACATCCTGTGCTCATATATAAATACGTATGTCATCATATGCCTAAAGAATATGTCAAAAACTGGTTGGAATGTATGAGATCTTCCAGGTTGGTTTTCTCCCTTTATAAGCTTTTAATGAACGATAATTCAGCACTGAAATTCAGCAAAAGCTCACTTTTTTATTCATCACTTACAAAATTAGGGCACAAAAGGGTACAGACAGCAGGTAGACTCCTAGCTCTGAATTCCACTGCTACTGATCACTGTTATCAACACAGATAACCATAGGAGGGACAGCACAAGGTAGTACTTGCTCTTGCAGCAGTCTCCTTGGGGATGCTCCATAGGCAGGTGTATGTTCCTTTTAGGAAGCCAACCACTCGTGACAGAGCTCATGTGTGGGTGAAGATGATAGATACTCTATCACTTTAATTAGCCTCTTCAAGAAAGGCAGATCTGCATCAGGCCTAGCTAAAACTGAGAGACATATTTTATCCTGACAGACACCTCCTTGGCTGGGCCAGCCATCTTTGAAGTCACAAGAAGGACTGTGGACTGACTGGGGCTCCTGGTCCAGACTCTTTGATCCTGGTGGCTCTGTCACATGATAAGCCCATGTGTCTCCATGCATGATTTGTGTCTCCAAAAGTTTTCAACACCTTCTGCAGCTGCTGGCATGAAGGTGCAGTGGGTGGTCTGCCCCTCTCCTCCTTTCCCTTCAATGGCTCTTCCTGGGTATCTCAGGAGTGAGTATGCAGCTTGGCACTGTCCCTCCAAGAACCAGGAAGAACTATCCTTCAAGAACCAAAATTCACCTTTGGAGTGGCAGCACCTACCACCCTCCTGGATGCCTTCTGGCAAGTGATCTGGCTGGTAGATCAGCACCACTGGTGCTTTGCAAACTGTTTTTATGCTCCTGGTCTTCATACCAGATCTGCCTTCATAGCCTGTCCTCTGCCATGAGCAACCTTTTCAGCTAGTGTTTCTGTCTTCTCCAGGCACTTCCCAGGGGACTTCGGAGTCCTGACAGCTGGGCTGAGCTGAAGACCTGCCCTGAAAGGAGGACAGCCGCTGGAAGAATGGGGGGAAAGAGAGCATGGATGCAGTGGGCAATGGTTCCAGGAAGGAAAGGTCATGAGGCAATGAGACCTGTGAGGGAGGACTTTCCTGAGTGGGCAGCTACCAAAAAAGTCCTCATGTCCTTCCCATCAATGCCCCAAGTCTGCCCTGGGTCCTCTGACCCACTCCTCTGGGCTCCCTGTGCCTCCTCCTCGCCTCTGGCTCTGGTCCTTCATCTGCAGCAGACTGGGTCCCACCCAGCAAACACTGCTGTCAAGTGATTTTTGGAGGCCGTGGCCCCTTTTACAGTGATTATGCAGTGCTGCAGCTAAGATTGCTGAACTTTTCACCCTTTTGGGCACTCATTTTTACAAATCATGGCACCATCACACTTTTACATATTGCACAACCAGGGTCCTGACCAAGGGGCTTGCTTCCTGCACCAGGGAAAATAAAAGGAGAAATCAATATTCTAGAGGTTAAAACAGTCCTCAAAGGCCAGACACTCAGCAGCAACAAATCAGTGCAGCAGGACTCACTACAGAAAAGCTTATGTTTGTTTAGTATCTGGCCTGAAAACAATTCAAATAATAAAACTGCAGCAACAAGATGGACAAGAATGATTAGATCATCTCCTCCATCCCTCAGGGCTGGGACATCAGGCTACACTGAGTGCTTTATGCTGTGGTCAGTAAAGCTGTAGCTTGTTCAGGCTCTGCTAAGGCTTTCCACTTCTGTTTTCCTAGTGCTTCTTCTTTGACAAATGTATTTTGAGTGAATAATTTATGCTTGGGATATTTAAAGAACAGAAACCTAAATCCTCTATTTACTGAATTGAAGCAGTGCTAGCCTAGAAGGAAACAGCTGCAATGCCTCATTTCTCACTACATCTTCTCTGCTGACCTGCTCAGGACCTTCAACCCAGCCCAAGAAAAGCATCCTCTCCAGGGGAAGCCATTATTAGAAGAGCAGCCAAAATAATTAATAAATGACCACACTAAAAATGGTTTACTTAACATGTTAGGGGTCCAGGCGTGCTACAATATGTTTTGGTTCCTTGCATGTTCTATGACAAAGATGAAAGACAGGCCATATCCTTAAAAAAAAGATCAGAACTGTTCCTGATAATTTCACATTACCAATTCCTGCAGCTCCAGCCTTCCCTCTCTTTTGAGCACAGAATCCAAATTATGCTGTCTGATGCCATCTGGTGAATCCACAGGGGATGAGTAAACAATACCAAACTGATTTCCCTGTACCAAGGGAACTTGGCTTGCATTCACATTCCCTTGGAGATAAATCATTATTATTCTGATTGCTAAGGCAGATTCCACTAAGAGCAGAAGGAAAGGAAGGTAAGTGATAAAGAGACCTCCTTTTGCAGCAAGAATGCAGTGGAGATCATGGAGACAAGCTGCAATAATAAAAGTGACTGAAGTGATAGGTGCTACTCTTTTGATGTTCCGGTGAATTGCAAGCCTTGATTTAAGCAAATAGGTCTGCATCTGCTCTGCAGATAAGCAAAGGAAGAAAAGTGTGGGTGAAAAATCTACTGATTTTTAATAAGGGTAGGCAGTACATTGAAGTACACTGTGTTCTCAGTTAAATTGTCACACACTAAAAAAAAAAGAAACAAACCAGAGAAATTTGAAAACTAGGTGCAGTAGATCTAGAAACGTATAACATAGGGGAGGAGGATTTCATTTGACATGTACTAAAATTATTTCCTTTTGTAATTAGATCTCATTGATGCTTTTCAATCTACCAAAACTGTGCAATAACTTTATGGTAAGAAAGAGATAGAGAGACTTTTGGCCCTGCAAGGACATAGAAGTGAATGAAAACAGGCATGACCAAAGGTGTCCCATCATGTAATTGGGCAGCTGTAGAGTTTTCAGAAAGAAACACAGAGCACAGATTTTGGACTAGAGTCCTACTAGAGGCAACTAAGTCTAAAGGATGAACAGAAATTAGTTCTTTGTACCTTACACATTTTCAGGTGAAGTCACACTGGAATTTTACTCATGCCACCCGTGGCTTAAGCCATTAGTGCAGTGCTCAGGGGCAAGATTCCTTCCCAGTGCCTGTTGCAGACTTTCCCAACACCTCACTCATGGGCTTATTCCCATCTTTATCAACTGCATCTCCCTAACAGATGCATCAGTGCTGGCCAGGTCTGAGGGCAACCCAGTATGCCCCACACCTGAGCAGCTGCATCTCCCAGCAAGGCCAGCATATCCCAGACTGCTCAGAAAAATGGACGCGCAGAAGAGCTCTCCACACATGACAAACTCCATGTAGGATACATCCCAACAGTTGCACATCACTGTCCCTGATCCCAGCATGTGCAAGAGCACTTCTTCAGGATGGCTGCCCAAACCAGCAGATTGCTGCTTAGCACAGTGGTCTGCTGTCAGAAGGAGAAGGGTTGTCAGGAATGTCCTACTTAGGGGATGAAAAATGCACCATCTATAGACTCAGGAGCTATATGAGTCATTATGGCAGATGTAGAAGGAAAAAAATAGTGTCCTTCAACTTATTGCCATATAATGGGGAAAATGAGGAGAAAAAAAAAAAAGAAAGTCACAATGTCCTTTAAGGACAATGCAAGCATCTACAGGATGACTCTGAGGAGAAGAAATAACTAAGATCATCCACAAGAGCAAAGTCCAGTCAGTTGTGGGAGTAGAAACTAAACTGTTGGGAAAGGGATATTTCCTCAGTGTACAAAGAGAAGACAGTTTTTCATCTAACTCAGTGCTTAATCATAATAACATGAAGAAGGAAAAAAACATTTGCAAGTAGAGATGAAGAATATCCTATAGAGAACAGTAGGTCTAACATCTAGCAGGGACCAAAAAAAGGTGGATGTACTGAATCACTCAGGCTGCAGATACCAGGGAAACAAAAAGGACCCACCAGGGAAAGAAAAAGGACCCCCAATCTTCCCTCTGGCACTCACTTCCATCTCAGGTGGTGGCAGAGAGGGAATCAGTGAAGACATGCAGGGTGTCTGAGCTCCCACCTTGGAAAGGGATGGGGAAAAGAGGCTGGGATCTGGCTCCCATGGCGAGCTGCTGCAGGCAGGGATTTGGCAGCCTGTCCAGACAGGTCCTGCAAAGGAAGAGGAGAGTTTTTCTGTTTCATTCTGGTTTTTGTTTGTTTTTAAACACCAACAGTATTTCCCAGTGTTTATACTCATGTTTGCACTCATTAGCAGCAGTTAATACACCATCTTTGCTGTGACATTTGCAGATTCATAATGCATCAGATGTAGAAACTTCCTCAGCCGCAGGGTGTTTGGTTTGTGCAATTCGTTTTAGGAAATCTCTCTGGATTTTCCCGGTTTTGTACAGAGTTAGTTTTATTGATGGTTGTCTGTGCACCTCAAACCCCTCTTTGCTTTTGATATGTTCTCATGGTTCCCTTTCAGTAACACTCAAAGGCCTGCTGGGGAACAAAAGCAACCTCTGAAATCAAAAAGCTTCCAGTTAGTATATGACCTAGACCTGTGACAGGCTTACCTTGTGAAAAAGATCTGCTTCTGAATTTTTTTAAGGAGAATGAAGTGTTAAGGATGTAACATATATGTATATGTATACGTATATGTATACACAGATGTAGATGTATACATATATGTATAATTTTTTTTCCTTACATATTGACAGCCGTATTTTTATTGCATCTCTTCCAAATAGAAGAACTCATGTGTTAGCTAGGTGTGATTAACTTTGGGCTCTGGGCCTCACCATGACCCGTTAACACCTTCTTAAGCATAACTATCTTTGATAATTCTTGTGGATTCACATCTGATTATCTTTTAAGTCATATTTTCTATTTTAATTTTAGTCAAAACATAACCGATATAGAGTCGACAGCTTCTTGTAATACCGTGTTTCACCACCCCTCTTCCCCAACATGGCGTTTATATACTTGGGGAGGTGTTTCAGTCAATTCCTCCAAAGAGAGAATGAGCAGGGTCTGCGCTTCTGCCAAGGCTTTGTCGGTGCGGTCTATCTGGCTGCACAACAGAGGCAGGCTGCGAGCTACTCGGCAAAACCAAATTAGAGGCAAGCACGGCTTGAAGGAAGAAGCAGCTGGTTCCCTGTGTGTCCCCCGGCCGCCCCCCCGGCTCCGCGGCCGGCGGCGGGGGCTCCCGGCAGGCCGGGCGGGTCGGGCCCCAGGCCTGCGGGCATGGATGGGCATGTCCGCCCCTGCTCTGCAACTGGCTCGGGGAATTCAGCCTGTCGCTGAGAATTCCTGCTCTCAAAGGCAAGAATTCGGTGCAGAATATGCATAACCATTAACCGAAAGTGCCAGGGCAAACTGCCTGTTCTCATGCAAGCAGGCAGGTAACACAAACTCCACGGACATGCCAATGCCCTCCTAGAGCGAGGACAATGTCACTGTTTTCAGCCTCTCCTATTCCTTTTCATAGCTGAAGGTTAAGCCCTGATGCTTATACAAACCCTAGCCGCAGCGGAAGATTCTTGTTCCATCGGGTCCCTCAGAGCACTGTTGTCTTGTCTAAAAGCTTCATTAAAATTCAGATTTCCACTCCTACCTGATTATTCCAGCAGCGATCCGCAGGAGGTCTGACAAGACGCGGGCAGGTGGCAATCCCTGTCACATGCGATAGTTTCCACGCTGCCTTTTTTGGAAACTGGCCAAGACCACCACCAGCAGCACCGAAATTCAGAAAATAACAAATATAACAAAAGATATTTGGGGCGGGGCGCGGGGGGGGGGATGTGGAGCAGGAGTGCCAACATTCAGACAACCCAGAAGCAGTTGCGAGGAGCCTTCTGGGCAATCCACACAGTGGAGGTACCAAGGACCTCATTTATCCCTGCAGCTTGACCTCTCACACAGATTAAGTTCTTGAAAAGGAAAAAAGAAATCTCCCTACCTTTCTCCAGATTCTATATGCACCTCTGCAGGGCAGCCAGCCAACAACAGCACAACGTGGTGCACATCTGCCTTGGAGATCTTTCTTTCTCATTTTGGCTCCCAAGGAAACGTGATTCACAAATGAAAGGGCACTTTTCCAGGCTTACAGCACGTCTCGGAGGAAATTCAAAGTTTTTATGTCGAACTATTGTTTCAAAGAGAAAACTCCCAAAACCAAAATGTTATAGTCTTTAAATTATAGGAAAAGCTACTTTTTGCCACAGCCTTCCTTCATGCATATGCCAAAGCCAAGAGTAGTGTTTTCTGCATGCTGCACTGTCTCCTTGTTTAATAGTCTAGGCTTCATGTAAAAACCATTTTCTCCTTCTGTAAATGACTCTGGACACACTAAGTATGCAATAAATTAAAATTACACTTATTAGTGAATGACCACCTTCATTCATAAGAAATGCAATTATGGACCTCCTCTGAAAGGGTTAAAGTGCTTTTCGGCTGCTTACCACTTACTATCAATTTGCGTAGTTAACCCAGTAGGGACTGAGGAACCAGGCTGGGAATAGCTGTATGTTTCCAGTGTACATCTGGGCTGGAAGCCTGACATTGTATAAAGTAAACAAAGATGGAGTAGCGCAGAATACTTATTTTAAGAAAGGACTTTATCCCATTTGAGCAAAAAGGATCAAGGATGTTTATAAATAAACCATTGAGTGCAAATACTTTAGACAGGCTAGCAATAAACAAGAGATTTCTGTAATATTAATTCTGGTTTACGCAGTAACTGTATGAATGCTGAGGAAAATTAAATTACACCAAAATACTTTGTGTGGGGACAAGTCATTCTTACCATTTTATGGTGCTGCATAAATGGTAGATAATATCATAATGTAACTGCTTTCTACAAAACCTGATCATACATAATTTCTCCCAATTTATCATGCTAGTTCATACTAATAAATTCCCAAAGGAGCAGCTTTGTTAGCAGCAGGTATTGATTTTTGAGCTTAGACTGCATCTTCCTACCATTACGTTTCACTTGAAAAATTAAAATGTTTCTGAAAACTGGCAGTGGGGCAACACACCACCTTCCCGGCAAGGGAACGTTACAAGGCATTTACCGCTGTCAGCGCCAATTCCATTTACAAGGTTGTAGTGCATGGGAAACTTTTCTGCATTACTAATGAATAACAACTTCTGAAAGATGGGAAATTAATTTGATAAGAAGCCACCCAAACCCTTGCAAAGCAGGATATAGGCATCCAGGAGGAATGCATAAACAGGATGGCTGAGTCGGCAGGGTAAAGCAGGAGGGCTGTCAGAGCAACACTTTGACTTTGCTGGGAGAGGGTCCTCAGGGAACAGCTGCCCCGAGTCCTGAATGCCACATCAGCAGGGCACTGATTTTACACCCAGCTTCACCTTCTGTCCTTCTCTGTATGGCCCTAGTCACATCTCTACAGCAGTAGCAGGTCTGGCAAGAGCCGGGAAGGTACAAGAGCTTCAGACCTCCCTAATTAACTCCTTAGTCATCACAGCCCTTGATCTTTCTAGTATGGCCTGTCTTCCTTGTACTAATCCATTAAATCAAGAGAAGTGCTGACAAAAGCATAATTACTTGGGCTGCTGTTTTATGGCATGGAGCATTTGGTGGCAAGATTTCTTGAAGGTGTTCCTGTTCCCCTTGCCTGCCCACTGCTTGTTTCTGGTGCGGAGACCACTCCAGCAGCCTTGCTGCAAGCTGCTTGAGGAAATGTCCCAGCTTAAAAAAAATGAAACCTGCAAACAAACAGCCACTACACCTGAGACAGATCCATGCGTGTGCAGAGGAGAGATTAGGAATGAAAGCTGATTTCAGGGGAGAGACCTAGAAGCAGGGCTGCCTCGAGCTTGGATCATTGCCAAACACTTGGTAGCCTTATACACATGAATGTTCAGGGAGATTTCTGTTCCAGGAGGAACTCACTGTATTTTGTATGCCAGGAGACAGCCATGGCCAGCAATAAAATTGCTACCAAATGTGATAATATTTCCATTAGGGAAGATGTGTTTGTGTGTGGGTTCAGGTAGGATAGCTTTATGCCTAGAGAGTCATCAATCAGTGCTCCTTCCTTTTTATTCTGCACTCTCAAGTCTGATTGGTATTTTTGTCTCTGAGGTTAGAGACAAATTTACTGTTTTTTCTTCCTAATACCATTAAAGCTTTGTCATTTTGGCTTTGTGAGATACTTCATTTAATCAAAAAGGAAAATAAGGGATTTTATTTCTACAGAGACTAGCAGGAGACAAGAGCTGGTATTACCAAGCTTTGAGGACAGTTGGTATCAGGAAAATTATTCTCCAAATGGAGGCTGAGGGCACTGACCATGGTGAACTGAACTGCGACATGTAATTTCATTACTTTGGCTGAGCTGAGCTGCCTAAGCTTATTGCTGCCTTCAGCAAGGGAGCACGTTGGCTTGCAGCCAGAGTGGAGGGATGTAAAAGGCTTGAGGGTTGCTACAGTTTACTCAAGAGCCTAAAAAGTGTCCACTTGGTCAGTAGCTGATCACCTCTTTGTTTCAGCAGATCACACACCGCTGTGATCTGAAAACACACTGGTTAGGCAGCATTGCTGTTACAGACTTGTTCTTGAAGAATTACCACGCACACAGGAAATCTGTTTGATTCCCACATGTGTTTGGTTTTCAAACTTACAGGCTCCATGGTGGGGTAGGGGGGAAAACCAACAACCAAACCATCATTAATTCCCTTAAGATCTGTGCTGCATTATTTTACTGTATGCAATCCTTTGTTCTTCATGAGGCTATATATACCAGTACAGCATTTCTTCTCCTTCCTGGCTCTTTGAAAGTAAGAGAGTAAGATGAATAACCATCTTGCATGGTGGGTATGTATATCTGTCTGTAAACATTTATATGTGACTTTCATGTCTGTGAATTGTGCTGGACAGATAATCATGAAAACTTGACAGTCTCTCCTTCAAAGCAGAACTGTGAGAAGAAATTACATACACTTTGAATACCAGCTGGACAAGCTTCCCACACCATAAAACACCATATTTAATTTTGAACCTGGAGGAGTTGCATCCTGCCATCTTTACTCCATCTTTAAATAAGATTACTGCTTCAGAAAAAAAAACATGGTTCTTACCATTTGCACTAGCTGCAGAAAACCCTGGCTGAATTCACTGACCTCTGTGATACACATGATAGGACTGAATGATCAATCATCTTTAATCCTTAAAACCTACCAACAGAAAGAGGGAAGTGCACAGCTCCCTCTGATATGAGCTGTTTTGTTATCTGTGGCAGAATCCCTAATACATAAGGATCTGAGCTTTATAAACTGCCTCATAAAATCCTGCATTTATCATGGGTGTCGGTACTGGGTGTAACTAAACCAGCATGGAGAGTGGTTTAACAACATGTATAAACACGACCAAGCAATGCAAATCACAGTTCCTGCAAATCATTTTGAGCTGTTCTTGGAACAGGGAGGAGCAATACACAACAAGAGATGAAAATCATTGCTTTTCCCCTTTTGAGCTTTTAATTCTTGTTAATTAATTCATACTGTGAATTAGTTCTGGTTGGTGGATACATTTAGGTGTTTTGTGAATCTGAGAGCATGTCCTACCTCCATTCACATTATGAAGCAAGCACAGCAAACATGCCTACTGGCTGGGTATCTGTACTGCATTTGGTCATTTGAGAAATGTGTCACCATAAAGGTCACTTGGATGCCTGAGGACAGGAGGAAGTAAGGTGTAAGTGTAGAGCCCCGTGCATTGCACAAGAGCTGTCAAAGGACAGAAGCTGTGGACAGGTTCTTTTGCACCACCATTAAACCTGCTACTCCATACATCAGTGACAGCAATGTGTTTACTTTTTTTTTAACTCAAGGCATATACCTGCATTCAGTCAGTTTCAAATTATCATTAATCAGCACTCCAAAACTACCCTAAAGTCATGTCACACACTTGTTCCTGTAAGCCAGTCAGCCAGACTCACTGCAGAACACAGGAAAAAAAATCTTGTTTGATTTAATTTCCTTGGTCTGAAAAATCAAAAGGACTGTTAACTATGTAGACAAAAATCCTCTTCTGATTTATCAGGATTTAAATACATGTTTTTAAATCACTATTTGTCTTTTTTCTTAAGTATTTTTCCAGCTAGCCACTAGAAGACTAATTCCTGCTTGAGTGCTGGCTACACCTGTTTATGATAAAGTGGCTGGAAACTGGCCAAGAATTACCAGTAAAGGCCAGAATATGATAGAGGCGGAATTGGCAAAACTAAGGAAAAAACTGTGAACATTCGAAATGATGGCATTTTCTTGTGCCATTTCCTTCTATTGGAAAGCTCTGTGAAGAGGGCTATGTTTGCAGGATTTTCACAAACCCTGCTGAGAAGAGAGTTGTTATCTGGGAGGAATATGTTGTCCTCCACATCTGTACTTTTTGCTAGAGATCAAGCAATTTGCGCTGAAACTTTGTTTCTCTGTATCAGGTCAGGATTTTGCCCAACTTGCTCTGGTGCTGAGCTGAACTAACAGCCCACTGCTGACACTTGGGAAAAAGGGAGAGGGGCTGTGGTGCTATAAAACCCTGGGAAAAGGGGAGAGAGGTGATGACTCCAAGGGACAGCCGAGTCTCCCTTGCACCCACAAAATGCAGCATGGTGGGGGCAAGTTGTCTTGCACCACACCCTGATCAAATTCAGTTGATGATCAGAGAGCTGGGAACATCCCACAGGAATTGCTGGCCAGGCTAAGGTTTGAAGACTATGAAGAGGATGGTCTTCCACTTTTGAAGAGATGAGCAAGTGCCATTAAAAGGCCCAGAAAGAGACCTTGTGTAAATTCTACTATTTGCCTTCTCCATTTAATTGAAAACAAAGTAATTGGCGAGATTCAACAAGGATACAAGATAATAATGCCTCACAACTGCGACATGGTATTAATAGGCTTAAAATCCTTGAGAACAGCAGTTGCTTATCCCATTTTTAAGTGTTAAATAAGTACAGTGCATGAAACTTTAATGATACATGGTACAAGTGCATGTTGTGCCACCAGTCCATTGCATTGAGATTGGAGATAATTTGGCTTCTCAACTTGGCCTACTGTACCACTGGCACTGTTTTCCCCAGCTCCTACCACTGGTGATTTCCTGCAATCCCAGCCTGCATTTTGAATCTGTATTTAGACTTTGGAAGATCTATCCCTTAGCATTTGTGAAAGTATCTGTTATTTTCTTTAAAATAGCAGGCAGCTTAACATGTTTGGATTTGAGATTGGCTTACTTCTTTTTTTGCTTCACACAGAGACTCATGAGTGATTCTTTTGATGCCATTGGCTTTTTCCAACATTTAATGCTATCTATTAATTTCGTACTACCAGACTTCCTTGGCTGTTAGGCATAAAATGATTTCCAAGTGACTAACTTGCAGACAAACAAATGAGGTTGGGCTCTGGACCAGGTAAGGGAGCACCAGCCAGGGAGTCTGGCACTGTGTGTGTCTTTGCCTTAAAATGATGGGACTTTATGTGGAAAGAAGGCAGGAGGATCTGTGCGAAGTGTGACAGTGAGCAGAAGGGACTGATATGATTCTGATCCCTGAAATCCATTCAGACAGTCTTTGATTGAGCTATTTGTGCAGCTGCAAGGTCAAAGAAAAAGTGGGCGCAGAAAGAAGTAAATACTATTTCCTTATCCTTTATTGTAGGATCATTTTTTTGTTGTAGGGTATTTTTTTCCAATAAAGGAACGTACACAATAGATATAGACTGAATACACAATGCAAGCAGACTTTCAGTGTCTCTCAAAAGCATTGCTTTAAAATGTCTGCCCCTAGGCATATCTCTCAAAGAATCCCAGAAGCTGGAAACTCCAGACCTGTCCTAACACTGAAGACATATAACAACCAGAAACAATAGGCCTTGAAAGCAATTTCAAAACCGTAGGAAGTCTGGGAGTGAACTTTCTTTATTGCTCCTAATTACAGAATATTTCTTATCTTTCTCCTTATCTCAGTGGAAAAACATATTTTAAATGTGAGAAACATATAAAGAACAGGCCAGCTGAGTCATTAAATTTTTCTGATATTTTTCTCTGATCTTTTTTTCTCTACCTCTTTTTTTTTTTTAATCTTGGCTATTTCTTACAAAAGATGCTTGCTTTCTACTTGATTTTCCTTTCTCTATTTTCATTCCTAAAGCCAAAACAAAGAACAGTGCCTATCAGCTAAGGTCCTTCAGAATTCCTTTGTTGACATTTTTCTTAGCCTTCTTCTGACCTCTCTTAAGCTAAAATAATTAGAAATTTTAAGCCTTAATCAAAGAAAAACAAAGGGGAAACATTATGTTCTCCCAGTTCTTCTAGTTTACTCCTAAGGTTAGTAGCTATAGCTGTATCAGCGATACCTGATTGAATGTAGCAGTCAGGGTATAAGGAAGAGGTTCCACTTTTGTCCAGGGCTTAAGCCCGAATGTGCAGTACAGCCCCCCCATGCTCCTTCCTGCCTCCCCTTTATGCCAGTGACCACGCTGTGGCAGAGGGGAGAGAGACAGCTGTTTGGGTAACAAATCACTTTAACGTCACATAAAAGAATGCAGAACCAAAATCTGAGTTAACAGGTTTTACTTAACAGTTTAGCCAGGCTCAGCACAGATAAATTAGTGACCAGGGCCCGGCTTCTGGACGGCAGTGTGCATGGGTGACCACAGCCCACAGCTCTGACGCCGTGTAGTTGTGACACACTGTCACAAGGTCATGAGATGTAAACCTGAGTGACCAACAGACCTTTACAGTCATTATTTCCTATCATGCGCTATTACCCTGAAGACTACCAAGAATTCTGGACACCTCCTTTCTTGGCTTAGAATTTTCCTTGATATTAAAGCATTGCCAATTTAACACCAAAAACTCAACAGAGAAATTGTTCCCAGAGAAATAGTTAGTGAAATTGTTTAATCTGTAATTGAATGTATTGTTTTTGTAATGCTAATTAACAAACATAAATTTTCAAAATATGAAGACCTTCAGGATAAAAACTTTTGGCTAATGGATAAAAATTTTGATCAACTTCATAATTTTTATTACAAAATCAGTATTTAGCACAGGAACTGAATCTCTTCCCTTGTAAGCTGTTTTTGTCAAGCAATGGAGAATTTTCAGGATCATATGAAAAAAAATCCCAACTTGCTCTACTATAAAACTTCTGCCTCCTGTTCTTCTGAGAGTTTTTTTGTTTTAATTTTCCTGCATGGTCTGGCAGTTCGGCAGAAATACAAATAAAGAACTTCTAAGGAGGGGAATATTTTAGACAGGTAAAAGACATATTTTCCTGATAGCCAAGCCGCTCGATGCACATTGAAGGCAGTAATCATCAGTCTTTCCATTTTTCTTTGCCTTTCAGGGAGGACAGCAAGATACAGATCTGAATTTTTATATTGTGCATATCTACTCACTTATATTGTTACACAAGCCTTAGAGAAGCTATAAAATGTTCCCAATTTCTGCAGGCTTAAAATGACCTTTTAAAATGATTTTTGTGAGTCTCTTGTCAAAGACTATCCTCGGTCCTTTCCAAGTTATCTTTTATTTTTCCTGTTTTTACTCCCTAGAACAGAGCTCTGTGTTCCCAAGAGGGTTTTGATAGTAGCAAATTGCTCATATCAGCTTAGAAAAGCCCATCCTCTCCTGTACTGTATGTCCTTTTATTTAATTTATAATAGTGAGGCAATTGGATCCTTTGCTTTTGTTCTCCATATAGAGTAACAGAAACCTAATAGGAGCAACCAGTGGAAAAGAAAACCTTACTCTAGGGCAAGAAAAAAATGTCCCTGTGACAGACATCACACTGGGAAATCATGACCTGATTTAGCTTTAGCTGAGGAGGTGCTTATTGGGGCAACTTAGTTCAAGAAGCAAGTTACATCAGGACTTTGCATTCTTTGGGAGTGAGAAGGACAAGGGATGCCAGCACAAGAAAAGTAAAAAATAAAAAAGTTTACACAAGGAGAGGAAAGCAGTCTGCTTTCACCTTTTATAGTATATTTCCACTGCTGACTTCCCATTTTGCAGACTCATGGTTGTCTGAGTGTTCACAAGAATCAATTGGCTTGTCATTATTTGAGATAGATGCCCCATACAAGAATAGGAGCAACTATGAGATACATGCTTTAACATTGATATTATTTTTCTATCAAGGTTCAAACTTGGGAGTCTATAGGTTTTAGCTGGGTAATTCAGCAGAATTTACAGGCATTGGTACAAGTCAAAGAATCCCACTAGTCTTGTGATCCTCTCCAAGTAAACTGTGTGTATGGAAAGTAACTGAATTAAAATGCTATGCTGAAGGATAAAAGGGCAAACTCTTCACTCACTACTGTGGTGATGCATTGCTCCCTTCTCAGGCCACACGATGATCTGACACATGCATACATAAAGGAGACAGGTCTGTGGTTACCATCTTTTACAATCAAGTTTGTCACCAGAAAAATCTCTTATAAGTCCACTTCTTAATTTGTTTTTGTAAAACATCATATGAAGTTATTGTCTATAAAATGAAGAATGAAAAATAAGAAAACATCATAAAATATTGTAATAGTGCAGCAATAAATATGTAGGGTTCATATAGGAATAACACAAGCTTAATATAAAGTTTATAAATGTCTCAATCCATTACTGTCAAACTCTACAATTGCTTTTCCTGTGTTAACAACAGAACACCTTTGTTACCCCTCTGGTTTCATATTTATTCATGACTAGCACATGTTACCCCACACCAGTACTTTGATATTGATATTATACATGTGAAAAACATGTAATCAGAAATAATTCATGTGATTGGTGATGACTCCATTAAGCAATTTTAATTAATTTGATCTTTTTGGAAATGTAATTGCATTTTCAAAAAACATAAAAACAATATATTGAGTTTTAGTTTCTTCATTATTCTTAATGTACTACATCATTGATGTTGCCTCATTGACCTTGTCCCCTGAGGCAAGCACTGCTGACACCTTTTTTATTATTTTTCTCATTAATAAACATGTGCCTCCTTCACTAGCCCATGTACTTCTTCCACCATGTAGAGTGGATAAAGTGTCTTTTATAATTCATTTATTATTTATTGACTGTTGATTCTAAGTCTTTCCATGCCATCTTCCCATGAAAAGACCACTGGAGTGGTTAGTTTCTTAATTTTGTACCCATGCACAAAACTTAGCTGTTTGTGTAAGAATTACAGGCTCTGTATTTGGACAGTGATAAGTGAAAACATAAAACATGGTGTTTTGTCTAGAAGAAAAGTATGTTATTAATGTAATTTGCTAGTGATATCTCATTTTAAAATACAAATGCTGACACAGCATCAGAATGAGCGGGATTCCTGCCATTTTTGCCATCCTTCCCTTAATTCACTGTGTCCCTTATCCCTCTAGCAAACTTTCTAACAGGCTGTGCAGTGAGATTTAACAGAGACTAGACTACAGATAACTCCATGGTTAGACACTAACCTACAGTGTAGTTCCACTAAATCTGTTAGTCCAGATTAGGAAATAAAAAGGAAAATATTCTCCGTGACCTTTACAGTGCTCTTAGCCACACAGATCCACCAAAGGCAGAGAAAAAGACCTTGCTCTGCCATGTCATGCATACGTACACTTCCCTTACACTACATCATCTAAATGCAGATGTCTGAGTAGCATTTATTTTAACTCCCTCTTCTGTCTTAGGCATACAAACATGGTAAATACAGGGACAGTTTTAAAGTCTCTGAGTGTATCCTCTACATAATTGCCATGTTTATCCATAATGATATAGGAAGTGTTCAGTCCAAAAAAAACCCCAAATCCCCAAGGTTAGGAGATAAAACTCCTTGACTATTATAATTTAGTTTTACTGCCTCTGTAATTGCACAAGTGAAGTCAATGCATTTTCTCTGCCTGATGGGGAAGATACAAAAGTGAGAGGTCAAGGCTTTATCCGTCTGTGGTTCTGCCACTGACTTAGTGTATAATCTTGCACAAATCACTTTGAGCTGTTGTGTATCAGGT
Organism: Picathartes gymnocephalus; assembly: GCA_013390045.1. Classification (NCBI taxonomy): domain Eukaryota; kingdom Metazoa; phylum Chordata; class Aves; order Passeriformes; family Picathartidae; genus Picathartes; species Picathartes gymnocephalus. Next base: position 95,847 of record WEKY01063530.1, read on the forward strand.
TCCTAACTAGGATAGTTAATGGCATCTTCCTGCTCTGCAAAAAATTTTAGTCTCTGTCAATTCTAGTAGCTTAATAATGTTAATCAATATTAATTTATTGGGCAATGCTTTTAAATGCCTTTTGTGTGCTTATTTTTCTGTATTAATGTTTCCAAAACTGTTTTTATTGTCAGGACTGTAAAAAGTATTTAAAATCCTTATTTTTATTATGTTATTTTCCCACAATTGGTAGTGAAAAGGGACCTTTTTTTCAGCAATATGTGTTGTTTTCCTCTAATGCTGGCTTGTGTCAATGACAAGTGATCTGAAGAGTCATGCCATCATAGCAGTATAAAGGTATAGCTTGAAACTTTGACTTTATTCAGAATTGTTCACAGCTGCATTCATTTAACCCAACTATTTATGCTTTTATTCTCTCATCCATTCATTCTGTCATGCACTCTGCTACTGACCTATTCCCTGCATTATGTATCGGTTTGCAAACCTCCGCGCACATTCACTGCCCTTTTCACTGACTGACTAAAAACCTACCACCTGTTCACTCACTCTCTCTCTCACTCTTGGACAGATCTGCTCTCAGCCTCAGACCTGGCTTCCGAGACAGTTTTGGCGTCCTCTCATTCCCTACTCTGCTCCTTTATCTTCTACCCCGTAGCTTATTTGTTCCTGAGTTTAATTACGGCTTGCAGGTTTAAGACGACCGTCAGTTGTTACAGCTTTCTTTAACTCCTTTTTCTTGCTTAATTGCTTATTTTTTTCCTGGCACAGATTTGATACAATTCACCTAGACTTAAAATACCCCTGTGTATATTCGACCTCAACACATTGTCTGAACTAAGTGTATTATGGCTGAGGCAGTCTTTACATGTAATTACTTCGCAGAAAGCATTATATGTCCTTTTGAAGATGAGGTTTTATTATGCTTATAGAAGAGGTTTTTAAAAGCATGTTTTTTCCACGTCCTTGGAATACCCATTATGGAATTGATGTGGACTTGTATTAATAATTGTTCATTATATGACCTCATTGCCACAGCATGCAGTATTTGGAAGATTATTATCTTTTTTAGGAAATCAGTTATAATTACTGTGAGGACCAGTGTCTTTAGCCCTATACCACTAGTTCACATACAACCCAGGTTAGTATTACAGGCTCTGGAAAATCTCTCAAATTTTTGTTGGAGGCCATTTTTTTTTTAGTCCTGTGAAACACATGACTTATAATTGGAACCAAAAGGAATTTTCAATGGTGCAATTTATGGTACTAGCTGTATGTTCCCAACACTTATATATTACTAGCATTTTCTTTTTCTCACCAAATCCCATTTGGTAATATACTTTACTTGAAAAAGGTTCTAAATGTGACTGAGAATTTGATATTTGGCAAGGTACAAATATCAATTCCTTGTTTTGCCTCCAGCCTTTAAGTCTGTAAGACTTTCCAGGTTTTGCTGAGAATGGAGATTGAAAACTACATTATACAAATTAAAAATATAATTCTTGAGAGGTCATGACATCTAACCTGGATAGAGTCAGAAATAATGGAAATCTTGTCTTGGTGCTAGCCTTTGCTCCAGTTCCCTTGTGCCACTCCAGGTTTTTAGAAATTTGTGCAGACTGCAGGCTCCCTGGGGAAACCTGACAAAATCCCTGTAATTTTCCTACTCAGAGCTAAGAACTGCCCAAGCCTAGATTTTGTAAAATAAGAGATTAAAAAAGCATCTTTGTTTCTTCCCTTGGAATATCATTTCATAGTTTTATCCCTCAGGAGATGCTTAAAGTCTTGTCTACGCTAGACGGTTTTGCTAGCATATTAATACCAGCAGCCAGTCCCAGTGGAGAGGCAGGTTAATCTTCTGATGGTATAAATTACAGCAATTGCTCAAATAAAATATGATAAGGATTTTTTTATCATGTTACTGTATTTGCAGCAAGGATTTTCTGGCATGGGTTCACTTGATCCTTTTTGATGCTCCTGTAAGACTCAGGTTAATTATCAGAACTGGTTCTCCCCCTTCCTGGCAGACTCTGGCTTCTCTGCCACTCCTGCTCCCTGCTGCTGTCATCCCTCACAGCTGTGTCTGACTACTTTCTTCTCCATGCTTCTTATCCAATGTTTTGATGGCATTACGACCCTACTTATGTCAATGGTGTGATGAACACTGGCTACCCAATGAAGCTGGCCTAAGTTAAATCACTACTTTGAAAATGTAATGCAGGAAAACTGATTTCCCAGTGTTTTCCACACAACAGACTGTTTGCTGGCTATGTATTATGCTCCTTCAGACTCTACCATTTTATAGACCCTGAAATATCAAGGCTGCTTTGCATCTAAACTTCCCTCATCTGAGGTTATCATCTCCATGTCTTTAGGCAGCTCGATTTCGTCAATGATTTCTTCTTGACAGTATTTTTTACCAATAGCTAATAATGTGAATTATTCGAGATTGACTATAATGTTATTATAAAAATACAATGTTGTGTAATGCTGGAATATAAAGGTCAGCCAATAAAGCAAGTGCCAATATCTGACAAACTAAACATTTTGTTCAGTTTTGCTTCAATGACTGTTGCTAACCAAGCTATGGCAATCTCATGACACTGGTATCACCTGTTCCACAGCAATAAAAAAACCCAAACCAAACCCCAATCCAAAAACAGATACCCATGTGTTGGTCCATGTCATTTATCTGAACAGTCACACCAGGCGTGCACGGACATGATGGTAATCAATAACCCATCAGTGACTCAGCAGAAGGATCGCGGGTGGGATCTGTGCATTTACTGACCTATTTTCTGTCCTCCTTTTATATACCGCCAAGCAGTCACCTAAGCGAACCTATGTTTTAAGGTGCAATAATTCCGGTAACATTTGCTTTCGATACGAGTTATTCCATTCCCATGGTACCGAGAGGCTGGATCGCAGGTGCGGTTTTCCCTGTGGTCTGCGGCGAGCGGATCCATCCTGCCCGAGACGAAAAGGCGGAGGAGGAGCAGCGGAAAGCGACAAGTGGCACTAGGTGCTTGGAGCTGCGGCGGCTCTTGCACGGCCCAGCCGAGCTGCGGGACACCGCACCTGCTTTCGGCAGAGGCGCCTCGGTGCCTTGCCAAGCCAGGCAGCCCCAGGTGGCGCGGGAGGAGCCGCTCCGCCGGCGCCGTGACAGGGCTAATGTCACACGGCGGCGTTGCCGCTGCGGCCGCCCCGCGGGGACGCTGCCGTTAACGGGGCTGCGCCGGGCGCGGGGGAAGGGACGAGCAGCACCGACAAGAAGGCGGCTCAGCCCCCCGCGAGACCCCCGGGAGCCAGGGCCGGATCCGCCCCCAGCGCCGCTCGGCCGCCATACTGCGGGGCAACCCAAACTTGTTACACACGGGCACCAACTCCTCCTCCTCCTGCCCCTCCCGCCGCCACGGCCCTGCCCCCGCCGGAGCGGGGAGGAGGGGGCTGCGCCAGCCCAACCCCAGCC
>WEKY01063530.1:99789-134463 GCA_013390045.1 Picathartes gymnocephalus
CGGTCGGGCCCCCGCTGCCCGTGCTGGCCGCACCTGCCGCGGAGACGGGGGGCCGGGGGCGCGCCCGAGGGTGGTGAGGACGCATGCGAGGCGTTGTCGCCCGGTTGAGAAGCAGTCGGTTTCCAAGGGCCAGCAGCCCAGGTTGCCAGGAGTGTGTGCAGGCGCTTCGGGGAGGCCGCTGGGAACCGCCGTCCCTTATTCAGCGAAGAGCAGGACGCGGTACTGCGTGCTTTCTGTCGGATGACCGGCTGCATGTGTTCTGAAGAGCTGTTATGTGCTGTTTTATTTTGCATCTGTCAGGAGACTTTAAATCAGGTCTCCGCAGAGGTGGCGAGTTTGCAAGGTACGGGTGAAGAGAGAGTTTTCTGTCCCCGTTTTCCTCTCAGCTAATTCTAAGGGGATGTCTTCACTGCTTCCCGAAGGTATGGGTTGTTGCGTGGTATTTTCCGCGTATACAAAACCACGCAGCATGGGCGTTTAAGGGAAAAGGATTGAGTGGATGAATGCAGCCGTGATAACTTCATTGTTGCAGTTCCTTTCTATTACGTGGCCGCCTTTAGTAGGGAGGGGAACAGGAGCTTGATCCTGCCCTGGGTCATCAGGGAGGGAGCCTGATGGATCTGTAGGCTGAAGGGCTTTTTCAAGTCTACCTTTTGGTTTAAAGCTGAAATATTTTCCTATCTTCGTTCATGTCTTTATTATCATGTGCCTCTTGTGGAGGGTTACTTCGGCTGAAAAATGTGAAATGTCACCTTTAAGTCTATGGCACCCAGGTATTTCTAGTAGCCCTGGGAATCAGTGTACTAATAACGCCTCTTTTTTAAAGAAAATTAAAATTCCTACAGTAATTAGCACAAGGCTGTTGACTGCTTTGTGCCCATCAGGCTCAGAAATAGCTACTGATCTCATACTCCCTTTTGGATACCTGTATGGAGGTTTTGTTAGAGAGCTGTTTAATGACTTCTTTTATTAGAAAGAGTGCGAGCTCAGGCAGTTACGCAAGTGCGCCTAAAGGAAGCTGTGCTGGCTGCATGGAAGGCGAATGTGGAGGCCGAGCCGGAGTGGGAGTATCATTTACAAACTGAGTTAGAAGGGGGCATTGTGAGAGAGAACCGAGTGGCTCGTGTGGGCTGAAACACTGTACGTACCATGTTCAGAGCGTTAGTACAGTGTGCTGCCTGGGATGAGTGGCTGTGTATGGATGGCCACTCATAAACCTTTCCGGTTGCAGAGATGAGGTGTAGGTGACTTTTTCCACTGAAAGCAAATGAGTGGCATAGGAATATGTGACTATGTGTATAGTCTTAGAGGGGGAAAAAAGAAAAAAAAAGAAAGCTTTGTAGATGGGGAGCTGGACTGACAGATGAAGTCTGTCTTTACTATGGTCTCTTGACTTGTAGAGGAAGTATTTAGCCATCTCTCCCCCCTCCCCTGAAGCAATTTCTTTATATACTTCTTTCAATGGTCAAGGATTGCTACTGAGTCTGCTGACAAAAGCAGCTTGCATTTATACCTACCAAAATAGGTCTATAGCTGTTTTTTTTAATTTCTCTCTTTCTTTTTTTGTTTTTTTTTTAAGAAACAGAAGCCATTGTAGCTAGCGGGAAGGGCGGTAGCTACTTCCACAACAAATGAAGTGTTTGATGTGAACAGTTCTATTTCAAAACTGTAACACTGATTCATAGGTTTTTCTGGACACTTAAGTACAGGTGTGCCCACAGACTTAACTTAATATGCTATGTTGCCACCTCTTTGCTGGTGTTATGATTCAGTCCCCTCTCCTCCCCCCACCTCCACCCCAGTCCCTGTATAAACAGCTATTATACTGAACAATTGATAACCTTTTTTGTTAACCTTGCATGGATACAAAATGTGTGAATTTATACCACTAAGAGGTCCTGCAAAAAGGAGATGTTCTGGATGCCCTGGCACATCGCTTATTGGCCTGCCTCGTGAGCAGCTGAGCTTCAGAGATCCCTGCAGCCTTTTGCTGGGGCGGAGCTGGAGAACTCGAGAGGATCTGTCATCTGCTGAAGGCCACTTGGGTGGAGTTGGAAACTGCACTGTCCTTGCTCTGCAGTGCACTCTTGCCTTCTCTCCCAGCTGTCTTAGTGGGTGCATGCCAAATGAATATTTTCGTTTTAAAATACATTTTCTTAGCTGTTTCCTTGCAGTGAAGCAAGTGGGAGGTCTCTTTCAGTCACGTCAAAATTAATTCTTGTTCTGGGCTGCTAGCATTAGATATAATACTTGCATATGCCGCCTGGTTTGCAAAAGGTGTTGGATAAGTTGATAGGTGGTTGTGCCACAGTCTGGTTTTTAAGGATGACTTTTCCAAGTGGGACTCTAAATTAATAGAAATAAAATCTTGGAGCATTTCTGTAATAGTTGTGTTGTCTTGGAACTCTGTTGATTGTTTTGTTTTAGTTTTAGTTTTCTCCAGGAAAAAGGGAATGTCAGACCAGTTGTTGCAATAGGGATTTTGTAGGTAACAGGAATATAAAGTACTTCCCCTGAATGTTCAGAGGTGGAATTAGTTATCCTGGGTTTTGCTGTGCAAAGATAATGAAATAATTGCCACAGTTGATTGACATTTCTTGTAAGCCTTCAGTGCTTGCAAGTGTTGGATCTTGTTGGATTCATATTCTATGATTTAAATGAGTTGAAAACTAGTTTTTGAAGGTATATGGCCATGAAAGCATTATTCATGAATGGGTGGTGATCTACCATGCCTCTTACTAAACTGGAAATTAAGTACTTGTAGACATAACTGGGACAATTTTTCACAGTGTTTTAGATTCTGAGTAGCATGTGAAAATAAGGTTGGAGATTTAAAGATGATAACAAAAACGAGTAAAGCAGATTGTAAACTTTCATTGTGGTAATAATAAACACTTTGGTGGGGGAGTGTTCTCTGTTGTTCCCTATACTCACTTGCTGTATGCCATGTTAATTAACTGAAGAAAGATATGCTCACTTGGGAACCTGCATAATAAACATGGAGCTGGGAAGTGCTTTTGGCTTTTTGTTTCATTGTTCTTTCTCTGAAGTTTTCTGCCTCCTTCTTTCTAACTAGTCATTTCTCTGATGATAAAGTAGTGTTTTTTAAGGCCTTCTTCATCTGGCTTTGCGTAGTAGTCCTGTGCTTGAGTGTCTAGGTAGATAGGTAAAAGAAGGGTATTAAAAAGAACGAGAGAAGTCCCACTTAACGTTACTTGTGTCTTGAGCTCGGGAAGTTGAAGTGTCTGAAGAGTTGCTTTTCAGTACAGCATACAACTGGTTGAGTACCAAAAGGATCTTGGGAATGCCAAAAGGCACTGCTGCAGCTTCCAATTGCAGTTAACTTGCCTGTGTGTTGATATAGCTGTGCAGACTAGATGTGGAAGCTGTTTTAATTGTTTCCTTTCTGCTGTGAGGGTTTTGTCCTTGTTTCTTGGACGAATTAATGAAAGGAACCAAAAATGACTTTTTCTGTTCCCATAGTTCTTCAGCTACAAAGAAAAAAATAGAACCTCCTGTTTCAGACTAATGTGTGCCATCATCCTGGAGTAGGAAGTTACAGATCTTTCTGTCCAGAACTGGATTAATGATGTCTTACATTTAATTGTCTTCTGGCCAAAGAGCTTTTATATTCTTTTATCTGACTGTAAAGTTCCAGGAATGCAGAGGCCTGTTTAGCCTTCTGGGAGTGCTGCTGTAGCCTGCCTTCACCATGAGGGAGGATATTGCCTGCAGTAAAAAGTGTGTTCAGCTCTGCTTCTAGCCAAGGGTGTCCAAGAGCTGCTCTGTTTCCTCCAGCTCCCTGTTGCACCAAGTTGTGGTGCAGTGAGCTTCTGGGTGTGTGAGCATTTCTGAAAATGAAGTGAATAAATATGGCGGAGCTCAGTGTTAGTAGGTGTAGTGCTTTCTCTTTTTTTATGATGGGATGGCGGAGGAAAAAAAGACTTGTATTGAATGGAGGGGCTTGAATGTTGTTTTCAGTACTGTAACTCTGAGACCTTTGGCAGGTAAGTCTTTTAAAGCACCAAACAACAGCCTTTACTTCAAGAATATGTTGTTCTGTACTGAGGGGGCCAGTTCTTGTGGCCTGCGGGGGGAAACAAAACAGTTTACAAAATAATAAAAACCTGTAAACAGATGAAAAAGAAAATCTGTAGATATAAGCAGATAAGGAATTAGGAACCTTTGTAAAGACTGTACATGCAGTTAATTAAAGACCATATATCAAGTTTGGAACTAAGTGTGTTGGCACAAGAAATAGTGGATGCAGTTTTTTGTCTTTCTCTGCTTGTCCTCCTATTTCTTTTTGTCTCTGTTCATGTACAGCAGTGAACTCATAATCTGCTAGGCGTTTTCTGCATTGATCCTCTTAAAAAATTAGTATTAGCCTGTATATGAGGCAGGCTAAAGAGGATTGAACACTGCTGCAAAATTAGTACCTGTTGGCCTCATTGCAAGGGCAGGCAGGTTCCCTGCTTCTTACACGAAGCCTGGTTGTGTGTTCTCTGCAGGGTTGTGCATGCTGAGCAGATGTGTAGGTGATAGATTACTAGTATGGAAGTGACTTGGAAATATATGGAATTAGCAGACTGGGAAATTGTGACATCATTAGTACAGCTGATTACTTAACTGAGCTGAGAGACAGAAAAGAATATGCAAAGCCGGGGAAGGTTTATGGAGATTGCCAGTTCTACTGGGAAAGCAGAGAGTGGCAGAAAACCTTTTACAAACTTGGTTAGCTCTTTGCTGGTGTGCAACAGAGAGACCAAAGGTTGTCTGGAAGCTAAAGCAGGTCTGACAGAACTGCGGCAAGGCGAGACAGTGGGAAGGCTGGTGTTCCCTGTGCCTGAGTAAAACTTCCAGGTCCACACCGATTTACATGCATTGCAAATGCAGAGCCAAGGAGTAGGAGGAAAAAATGCATGAAACGTGATTATAGTTCTTGCTTTGTTCAAGAGTAGTTTTCACAGCCAGGCTTTAACAGTATTTCTGAGTTTTCTTCCTTCTCCCAATATAAAGCAGGCATTCTTCTTGCCTGAAATAATTGATTTATAGGTATATGCTCAGTTGTGCTTTATTTTTTTTTTAATAAATAATACTGTATTAACTTAGTCATTGAATATACAAAGCGATGCATTGAAATGTGGAGGCTTTTTGTTTTTTTTTATAGAATGTTTTTGTTCTCGTTTCCTCTGAAAGAGATAATGAGTTATGATTGTGTGTTACTGAAAAAACAATGCAGGATATGGGGAAGAGACCTAGAGATGTGGAAGCTCTTGGATTTGTATTTGAATTCTCTCTCTGTGTAAATTTTATATGTTCTGGGGAGAATGGAGCAATATAGATTTTTAAAAAACAAAGTGCACATTGAATTGACATCTTAAATCAGGTCATTGAAGTTGTGCTTGATGTTGGTTAGGTTTCTTGTAATTAAACTTGTAATTCTGGAATACTTCAAAAGGAGTTGTTGTTTGTTTTGCTGAGTGTGATAAAGACTGGTCGAAGTTTGTGTGAGGACACAGTTAATTCCGTAATTTATCTCCATAAAATCTTACATCTGAGGATGTAAGGAAGACAGAGTTTGTGGAAAGGGGATTATTGGACCAGCTGATACAATGACATGCTTTGGGACAATCAATATTCTCTGAACATAATCTTATAAAATATTTACTGCCCTTCTTTCTGAGCCCCATCTTGGATGTTCTTAGTAGACTCTGTTGTCGTGAGTCTACTGATATTCTCAGTAGATTCATGCCAGACATTGCAGTGTGGGCCATGAGATACTGCTGTGTCTAAATCTGTACTTAATTTGAGTACGGTAAAAATTGTCTGCAAAGCATTTAAGAAGAGAAGAGTGGTCTGCACACAGAAGTTAATAATCAGGGCCCTGGTCTTGCCTGCAGGTTTGTGTGGATGGAATGTAGCTGAGGCTGGGTACATGCCTACAGAGGTTGCCCTCTAGTACAGGGACCTGCACAAGTCTGCTGTCCTGACCTCTCAAATAAACAACAACAAAAATCCAAACCAAATGAAAAAAAAACCCAAAACAACAACAAAATGATCCAAACCAGCCAAAACCCTACACACTCAACCTCAAAAATCCCCAGTAACAAGCTTTAGGAGTCTGCTGGACCAGTGCTGTGCTCAAAGCATTTTTTTTCCTCACATATATCCGTTTATTTTCACAAAAAGTGCCTAAAATGGCCAGAGGCAAGAAATTAGGCATTCCTGTTTCCACTCAGCAATTGCATATAATTACTAAGGATTTGCTAGACGTGCATATATATGCGCACACAGATACCCATCTGTGTATGGCTGTAGATGTACCCCACCTGAAGGGTCCATTTGTTGGAAAATTATTCATCCATCAAAGCTGTAGGTGTAAAGAAAATAAGTACCTTTGATGGAATTAGTACCTCCACCAAGAAAGCAAAACAACTCCTGCAAAGCCATTAAAAAGTGTCCGTATTTTGCCAAGTGCTAAGAATTAAATTTTCTTTTCCTGTTAAATCTAGTCCTATTTAGATGTGAGAATGACTGCCTTTTTCTTCATTAAATTATTGGGATTGTTGAAAATTTGCAGTTAAATGTTTAGATGCTTTGCCCTGTGGAAATAAATTTATTGTTCAGTTGAATCTGACTTGGGTTTTTTTTTAATCAGTGAAATTGAAAAATTGCCTTGGAAGGTCATCTTGGTTATCTTCTAGGTACGTGAGACATAGAATGTCATTTTCATTTCACTTCTTTTGTACTGGAATTAGCTGTGAAGGATTGTATGAGGAATATGTGAGACCTTTCCATAGGTTTAAGAACTTTTATCTCTACAATTTTAAAAAATAAAAGAACCCACCCATAAGTATACATGCATAGTATATTACTTGTTTAAAATATTTGACTGGCTATTTTTGAAGAGAGTGGATACTACTGAAATGGTTTCTTTTTTCAAATATCATTTGTTCTAAATGTATATTGACTCTTTTATGTGTCTAAGGGATTTATTACTGCAGTGTCGGGGGTATGTGACACAAGTATTTCATACTAACACATGACTGCATAAATTAAATGTGTATATTGGCTCATGTTTGTATTAAGATGTTTATAAGAACACATTCACAGATGGTTGAATTTGCCTCCTTGGAATTGATTTAAAATAATAATGAAAAAAGGCATCTGTTTGCATTTGCCTTTAAATAGGCCTGCTATGTGCATAAATTAGTTGTGCATCAAATGGTACGTGCTGATATCCAGGAATTCCACTGAGGTTTTTAAGAACCTCTTTTTCCTTCTTTAGCACTGACAACCCCCAGAAGTAAAAGTAACCATTTTTCCGAAGCTGTCTTCTGTTCTCTAATTTAATTGTTTGCTTTTATGAGAATTCAGTTCCTGTTGCTGCATGTCTGCCTCTGTTTTCCTTTGTAGCTCTGCTTTCCATCTTCTGGAATAGAATGCAGATTTATTACATGCCAATTGCGTTGGAAAAAGAAATTTCTCAACAGATTATGAATGATGCTCTTGATCAGGTGAAGCATCTGATGGCCTGTGCAACCTATGGTTTCTGCTTAGTGTTTGCTGAGAAGGCAGTTTATATTAAAGATGAATTTGCTGTAGTGTGAAGGATTGTGCTGAAACATGTTTGGGAGCATGTCGTGGGAGAATGGGCGAGAGCAGCAGAAAATCAGTTGAGCAGGAATAGTTATTGTTTGGTCTGTGGAAGGTGAACAGAGTCAGCTGTGCTAATTTCTATGCAATAAATGGGCTTTGGGAGTCAAAGGTGCTAATGTGACCCTGTCGTTACAAGGCGCCTGACAGCGAAGGGAGCTTTGACGTTCCCACAGAGAAATGTTGGCCTGCATATTTCCATGGCAACAGCCATCCCTTACACATTTGTAACCTTTGATTAAAGATATAGAAAGGAGGGGGAAACCTTTTAAAAGTTACAGATGTATAGCTTTAACTAGATCTTTCATTTTAACAATATCCCTTATTTACATTTCTTGGAGTGTGGAGATTTTAAAAGGAACACAGCTGTCCTATCCCCATTTGATAGACTTCAAGATGACATTTGGGGGCAAATGTGATGTTCTGGAGATGACTATCTGACTTTGATCATAGCTGCACTAACATCACTCCACCAATTTAGTTGCTATTTATTTACATTTGTGTATTTTGTACAAAAATTATACTCAAAGTTTATTAGCCAAGGAGATCTGTTACTCTGATAAAAAATGTTTGAGGAAAAAAACCCCTCTTGAATAAGGCTTATTGCTATTACCCCTCTGTTGAATAAGACTTATTTTTAAAGAGGAGGAACATGACATAGCCTAAATTGTAGTTTCTTAAGCAGTATAATGGCTGATGCACAAAAACCTTATGCTGGTGGGGAGAGCAAGCTGTTCCTGCAGAGACTTAGGCTTACTCTTGGCTTGGAAGCTATGTGAAAGGGCATATTTATGCTTGCTGCATCTTCACATCTCTCCCTCCTTTACCCACCTCTGTGTTCTTGACAGTATTTCTCTTCATGCAGTGGTGGCCAGGTATCAGGATTGCAAAAGGAGTGTTCTCTGTCCAGATTAGCATGCTGCACTTCCTGGGAATTTTTGTTACTGAAGAGCAACAGAATTTTGCCACCCATCACTTTTCTTGAATCATGCTAATGAAGAAATAGTGAATTACTTTTGGATTTCACATTTAGGCTTGAAGAAGTTGAGCTATAACACCAGAACTAATGAAGTGGGACATTTGCAGAGGGATGAAATAAAACTGTGTTTCTTCTGTGCCTTTCCTTTGGACAGCTACGCTTTCTTTTTGCTTTGGACTAATCACTACTGACTCTAGGTGAAGGCAGAAGTGGCTGGCCATTGCTGTCTTGGTGAGGGAAAATGACAGATATTTTGTTGGGGCTGCATGCAGAGTCTCTCCAGCATTTTGCCATAATTTCTTTCAGAAGAAAGAGGTGTATAGATGCTGCTAAGCTTAGTGGTTGGTGATTGATAGTTTAAACAGACAGAGTTGCCTATGTTTGCCAAAACAGGGAATTTTAGTGCTACAGATATGTTGTTCCATCTGAATTGCTAGGGCTGAGCAGACTCTGTGGTTACTAAGAGCCTCATGTGCTGCTTCTGCCTTGACCATGAAGTGAAGTGCCCTTCATGCTGCTCCTGTACAGATCCCTAACGTTCCTTGAGAGAATTTTTGGTACTGAAAGACCCAGTTGGTTACTGTGGAAAGTTCATAGTGACTATGCAGACAGAACTGGAAAGTTCATGATGCTGGGATATTTAGAAGGATATTCTCCATTATAAAGGAGATAAGAAGAAGAAAACTTGGAAGAAAAATAAGAAGGTATTGCAAACTACTTTTTTTTCCTTTAGGCTGCAAAGGATATTGATACTGTTATTAATCTGTGTAATTTTTTATTAATTCCCATGAATTGGGAATGGTTTATGGTGACTATTGTGATATGAATAAATATTTCTGGTCGCTCTGAAGTAAGAGATAGCTGTTGTCTGCTTGGGATCTAAGTAAAAGCAGCAGGAAATAGAGGTCTTGGTGATGTCAGGACTGCATGTCAAGTGGACATGGTGGCATAGTTACAGCATTTCCATCCATTTTCCTGAATTAGAAAGATGAGGTTTAGCAGTAGTCAGTGTGGATTGTTTTTTGTGTTTGTTTTTTTTCTTTGTTTGTTTGTTTCTAAATAGAGGATGAGGGATTGTTTTGGCAATTTTTGGTTTTAATCAGAGTTAAACAGATGCATTTTAAGGCGGAAGTAACTTTTGGGTCCAGTTGACTTACCACCTGAACGCAAGACATTATGCAAGTGAATATAATTACATCCATGGAGAGCATGATCTTTTGTCTTTTGAGAGAAGAGTGCTGTCAGTAAAACACCAAAGTCACAACCCCCCTCTCTGAGGTTTTGTTCTAGTGGTTACCACCAGAGAAGAAAGTTGTGCTGTTTTTGTCAGCTTCTGCAGTGTGGCACGAGAACATTCCCAACGCAGTTTTACAGTGCCGAGGGTGGATTGGGGTAATTAATGCTTGAGAGTAGAAAACATTTTTTGGTGAGCTTCTCTGTCAGATACAGCTAAGATTCTAACCACTGTTTTAGGGTCCTGAAAACTTGTTTGGATGCTTTGTGAGGATTATGTCCTGTTTCACTAAGAGAGAATAAAAACCAAGCAAGATCCAGATAAATAACATTAATTGAAACTCCCTAATAGGGAGGTAGAGATGTGTAGAGATGGGAATCAGGTGGTCTAAAGGAAAGCATGTGTTGGAGTCTGAAGATGGGTACATAAAATGCAGAACAGACTCTGATGTTCTGAACATGTGCTTCTGGTTGGAGAGGTGCTGTGGCAGCTCTGAACCTGTCTTCAGACCATGATGTTTGGGCAGTCTTTGAACAGTTCACCCTGATCCTGAAATATCTGCCTGGATAAAGCTCAGCTGGAATAGATGTGCATCTAGAAGATAACACTGTAGCCTTTGTTCAGGGTTTGCAGGGTTTTTTATTGGTTTCTGAAAAATGTGTTTATGATCTCACTAGGAGAAGCAGTGTGGATTTTTAATGTAGTACTTATATTACAGCCAGTAGCACCATGAAAATGTTTGGTTAGATGTCCTTGCAGGGTTGCTGCTATGACTTCAAAACTTCTTCCGATCTGATCAAATGACTTCAGCAGGCTCTTTTGAGACCTTTCCTGACATATTGAAAATGCTTTGTGCTTGCACGAGTCCAAGATGTTCAAGCCTTCAGATTTAAGACTTTATAGAGCTGAAAATTGTAAATGTAGCTGAGGTTCTGTATTTGGTTACTTAGGCAACAGGCTATCAGGTTTTTTCTTTATACATTGCCAGCCCTGAGCGTGCCCTCTGTTCATATAGATGAACCTTTGGTTAGGGTCAAAATTAATCAAATACTGACAGTAAAGCCACAGCATTTTTATAGGTCATACTGTCTGAAGGTGGCATATATTAATATTCTTGTGGGAAGCAAGAAAAAATGAAGTTTTATTGCTGAGATAGAATAATGATGCATATCAATTTCGGTATTCAAATAGGGAAAGTACGATTTTGAGCCACTCTTTGTTTTGGCAAGTCTTTTTTTTTTAATGCATTGATGGAACTGTTTGTGCTGTCGTGATCCAGAACAATGTCAGGCGGGTACTGCGTGTACTGGAACAAGCAACTTTAGTGTTTCCTGAATCTTCCTGAGTAGAGGAATATGAATAACAAAATTGTAATAAAAACAGTTGATTATTGCTTTTCACTCAAAGAGAAAAGCTGTAGCTAAAATTCAGTTTAGTTTAAATTCTTGATGTTTCATTTCCTTTACTCCAAAGGAGTTAATAAAAACATAGTTGATACCTTGCTTTGGAAGACAAATACATTCCATGGGACTTAGAAGTCAGGCTTCATTAAAATTACTTTAGTCTAAATTTTAATATCAAGCTGCTTAGAAATTATCTTAATCTAAATTTCAGATTAAAACTGCGAAGTTAGTTACAGTTAGTTTAGTGAGTTTTTAGTGACTGGTAAATGTACCTTGTTATATAAAACACATAAATCAGGTTATATATGTAGGTATTTGTAGCACCTAGGACAAGGAAGTATGGTATATAAAGCTGGTTTTTCAGTTGCCTTAAATTCCTAATACTGTCACGTATAGCAAATTACACACATAGCTGTTTGTTCTCTTTGCACATTGGCACAGATTTTTCAGACTCATCATGCCGTACCAGTAGTGGGATTTGTGCCAAAGGGTTAAATGTGTAGAATAAGAGGCAAGGCATGCAATATCCAGGACAGCACCAGCGGTGTGATGATGGTCTTTTCTGGGGCTTTGTTGTGATTTGTACAGTCTGTGTATAAATCATTCAAAACCTTGTATTTATATTAGTACTTGGAGTGCATGTGTTTGTGGCAGAGGCAGGGAGTGGGAGGGTGAAAGCTGTTAACTTTTCATAAAATGCACAGCAAGACGCAGAATTCCTCAGAGGCTCTGTCACGGCCCAGCTGTCCGCCAGCAAGTTACCCATAGGAGTAAAATACTTGTGCTTGTTTTGGAGTTGAACTTTGTGGCAGGTGGAAATGGGAGTTCACTAAAACAGCTGAGTGTTTGCTGTGGTAATTGTGGCATGTGTCTGGACTTTGGCTGTAACCCCCTGCTCAGCTCTTTGGCAGGAGGACAGTATGATCTGGTCCAAAGCCTGAGGTCAGCTACTCAGGCTTTTACATCTCTGAGAGGCATGTGGAACAGCCTAGCTCTGAAACTGCTAAAGGGGGAGAAACTGTGATAGCAGTACTGAGGATCAGTAATGGAACTTAATGCTTCTTCTTGTGGCCATCTGCAGAGTTGAAAATGTGTTAGTGAGGCTCACTGTTCATTGTGTAATGGCTTTGTACTTGGGGGTCATGTAGATATACATTGTAGAGGAATACATTGATTAATCAAGGAAGTGTTTCTAGTGTGAACAGGAAACACTTAAAAACCAGAGCTTTTCATTAGCACTTCCCCTTCCCTGTCTAGCCTCTCTGTATGATGAAATACTGGAGTTTATTTACTTTTGGACTTGAATGCCTTAAGCATTTGGCAAAACTTTCGTGTACTCAAGCTTTCTGTATCTGCTTACATTGCTGTCATGTTTCTTCAAGTTTCTCAGGATGCCTTGATAATTTTTAGAATATAAAGCTCTTCTTTTTTTTTCGTGATCTCCCGAAGCAAAGATTTCTTTCTCCATTTTCAGAACTTTGCCTTAATTTTAATTCCTAATTGTATTTGTTATTCAGAGTTTGTGTGAAAAGGTTGAAAGGTTTCTGTGTAACTGTGATGTGACATGAAGCAAGGGCAGTTTAATCTTTTGCAGTTGATGAAAATGTGAGCTTTAAAAAACATTCAGGAAACAGAGAAGAAATATAAGACATTTTTTGAGAGGTTGAGGAAGTGATTATAAAGACTTTGAACACTCTCTTCCAACAGCCAACCTGTGCCTGATAGAACCAAATTAGGTAGTTCCCATTATGTGGAAAAGAGGGACTTGGAGGTTGTGAAAGGAAGGTGTTTGTCACTTTCACAGTTAATGAGTTCCATTTTCTGCAAAAATCTAAAGACTTCAGGCTCAAGTGTAATTGATGACTTTATGGTACTACCAGGGCTGTCTTATTCTGGTGGCATTTGAGGGCCCCCAACAGGCAGGTGTGTTAAGATATGATATCTAAACACCAGTGGGAGACATGGTTACTGCTATATGAAGTTGGCAGCGTAGTTTGAAACAAGAAGAAAGTGAGCCTCTTGGAAGGAGGAGAAGCAGAATTGTGAAAGGTAATTTGAGTGGTCCTGCGCCTTTGAGTCACTCAACTTTGCCTTTGGCTGTTTTATTTGAAAATGCTTTCCAGGTAAGTCTTTCTGCCGAAGTGGATCCCAAATGCTTGGAGAAGGAAAAGGTGGCAGTATCTGTTAGTTTATTGAATATACAGCAAAATTAAAAGACTGTGGGGCAGGAGATACGAGCATCAGCCACATGTCTGAGCTGTGTGGCACAGACATCAAGAGTGGATAACTAGGAAGGGCGTGGAGTTGGGAAGGATGGAAAACTGGATAAGAAGACAGATATGGGATTTATGTGTTCTTACAGAAAAGGTGATTTTGGTGTCTCTTTGAGAAGGAGGATGGGAAGGATCATGTCTCGATTTTCAAGTGAATGTGTCACCTGAAAAGAGAAGGTGTCTTGCTCTCAAGAAACACATCTATGCAATTTCTAGACGTTGATGTTTCATTGTGGAGGGAAACTATAGGGTGTATTACTGATCTGATGAAAGCTGAAATATGTATTACTCTGCTTCACACATTACTTTCTTGATATACCCACTGCAAGTATATTAACAAAGCCCATGATCACATTTTTTTTTTCCATCCCTCCAATTTGCTGAGAAATAGATAACTAGTTTTATTTTCTAAGGAATTTGCAGAGAAGTAAATTCATCATGTTTTGTAAATATAGAATGTAGAATTTAAAGAGGTATATATAAATATATAAATGTAGAATTTTACTGGTATCCTTCCTATGCTAGAGCATTAGAACTTGCAAATTTACTGCTGCTGATTGCCATGTTCACACTATGATAAAAATTTAAAGAGAATGCAATTGATTATTGCATGTGTTTTTGTATCTAGGTATACCAAACATGTTGGGAGTTCATTTCTACAGATGGATTTTCCCTGAGGTTTGTATTCAGGCTGCACTGATTGATCCTTGGCAATAGCTGTATCAGTAAGCTAAGTCCTAATAGGCAGCTGGTAATAGAACTGAGTTTTGAGAGGCAGCCTTATTGGCATATGCCTCTCATTATGGGAGAGTACCACATCTAAAGTCATTTTAGTTGTTGATGTTGCAGTAGTGCCTTGTGGAGATGGTGTGATTGCTCCAGGGAGAAGATGGAAATGCCTCACATCACTCAGCTGTCCTCCTGCTGATTAAGGAGTGACATTGCCCGAGATGCCTTTAGGAGGCTGGCAATTATTTTCAGACGGAGAGATGTTAACCAAGAACTGAAGCCTTATGGGAGCAAAGGGTAAGCAGGGCTGGAGAGGGAGGAGACCATTCCCAAAACATGTATTTTGCTGCTTCTTCATATTAGTGTCCCTTTAGAAAGGTTTTCTATTTACATGGCGAAACATTTAGTACTTGTGAGCTGACTTCGTGAATAGCTGTGTTCTCTGTTTCATACTCTTTATCTTTACACTTGTTCAAATGTAAAACAACCTAGTGCTAATTTGCATCCTGTTAGTGAGACCAGCAGTGACGCTCTTTTTTCTTTCAACTCATTTCAGATAGTATTAGGGGCGTTGTTTTGTTTTTGTTTTAATATTGATCCAAAATCTAGTTTTAAGCAGCAAAGGGATTTATATCCAGCAGGCTGCTGCCATGTGGTCATTATTTTTGTGGTAGACTCATTGCCTGATGACAAAATTCAGGGCATTGCCAACTGCTCAAGGCAGCCTTTTGCTGTGGTCCTTGTAATAGAGCTCTGAGAACAGCCAGGCAGCTTGAGTTACAAGTAAGAAATTAATTTTTTAGATACTGTGTGAGGCAGAGTAAATTGAAAGGTCATTTGAAGATTCTTCTAGTAAATGAGTTGTCGCAATAGGGAATGATTTAGTGGCAGTGGAAAAGAGTGTGTTAACTTGTAAAATGGTGTAATTTAGGCTGCAAATGGGAGACGTTTACATAGTATTGTCACTGTTGACTGGTCGATTTCATTACATCATAATTAACAATGAAGCTGTTTGAATTGCTTAGCAGATTGAAATTTCCTAAACTGACTCTTGAGTCATGTTGCCTGTGTGGAGATTAATTGTATATGTTCTTATGTGTACATTGGGATCTCTTTCTGTGACTAGTTTTCATCATTCCTGTAATAGCCTAGGTTCAGCTGGAGACATATGTAGGTGTAGTCCCCAAGAACAGCAATGTCTGAGTAAGGGCCTCAGTGTTGTCTCGTAGGACCTACTGGGAAGCTGTTTTCTTTTGGTTGTTGTTAGTATATTGTTTGTGTGTACTGTATGTTTTCTATTGCCGTACAGCTTAAATGTGAAGAAATAATGAAAAACACTGATGCCTATTTTGTGTAAATTGTAGCTGAACAGGTGGCTGCTTTGTTTACACTGTAAGTGTGCAAAACTGTAACTTGAATCTTGAGATTTATTTTGAAGACATCAGACTTTGATGTGATTTGTAGAAATGTACACAGAATAATCCATGTTTATGAAAGTGAGTGGCAATTGCATATCAGTATTTTTTGCCCAAAGACATGCTGAAGTTAGATGAATAAATGGGGGCTGGGATGACAGGCACAGACCTCAATTGTGCTTGTGCTCTAGAATGTGTTATTGCTTTTTCTGGTTATTGCTTCTGAATCGTGCCAGTGCTTTTGCTTTTTTATTAAAACTTGTGGTATGTATTGCATAACTAGCATTTGCTTTTTCTGGTTTTGTGATTTTAAAAATTTAACTATACCTTGCTTATCATCACTGAAGCTCACTTGAGTAAATGAACAGAATGCACTCCACACAAATGCGAAACTAGTAGGGTGTTGTTTGGAAATATGTGCAAAACAAAAGGCAAACCAAGAATAAAATCTGACTTCTAGAAGACATCGGAATAATCTTCTATGCTTCTAAAAGGTGTAGTTTCTTTAATAACAAGAATCTTTTAAATACCAAAAGGATGCTGTAACCTTTTAATGACATTGATGCTTTGTCTAATTAAAAAAAGAAAACAAATGTGGATGTGAATCTGTGGGCACTTTGAGAAGCTAAGAAGAAACTTCCCTGGTGCTCACTTAACATATATAGTGCCTTTAAGATTTTTTTTAATATGTTAATTTTAGCTTTAATATACCTTAATATTACCTTTAGTCAAGGTCTCACTGAACCTAGGAATTCCCAATTAGTTCTTTGGTTTTTTTTTTTTAATTTGGTCAGAAAAAGAAGACCAAAACTGTAACAATGACAGAAAAGGAGATTCAGAGAAATGAATGTTTGTCACCGAGTTGTTTGTGGTGGTTGGGCATGCAGTGCTATGTGAAGTTTGATATCTTGACATTTCTTTTTCCCTCCTACTATGACAAAAAAGGCGTATGTATCTATGTTTATTACCAGAGAGATCAGCAGATAGCAAACTAAGTAGAGCTGATGATGTACTGTGCAAAATGGGGGAGGATTTTACAGCAAGTGAGACAATGGCACACACAAGGAATTGGATACCTCTCTTGAGGAAGCCCACCTTTGTTGGGAAGGGAGACTTTTCCTGAAGAATTTGACTGAGTAGATGGTGTGCATAGATCAGTGTGCAGGGAACACTGGATGGGTGCAGGCAGGGAAGTAGAGTTTGATGGTGGGTCTTTCAGGAAGAGTTTGCCATAGCAGGCTTTTATTGGTTTTAGTTTGGTTTTGGAGGCTGCTTAGAGATGAGGATTGTTTTTGTGGGTGCTGGTGGTTTTCCTTTGCAGTCAATTGGAGTGATTTGAGAGGGTGGTCCTATCTATCAGTGGGAGATGTATGTGATACAGACCTGTTTTTCTCCTGAATGGCTGAAACCTGGCACATGGCGTAACTTTCTTTGGGGAATGATAAGCTGATACTTCTGGTCTGCAGTAGCTATCATTAGAGTTTTGCTCTCTCCATTTTCTATGTGGGTAAGTAGCTGTGTCTGCTTTTTCCTGTTCCTTTCCCTTTTTATTTTTCTTTTAAGCTAGTGCCACATGACAACTGTCTTGCATAACCCTCTACAGCTGTGTTTATTGATGCACTTCAGTACAGACTATTCTTTTGTCTTTGGTTTTGTTCCTGTTGCTTATGTAGTAGTTGGTTTTCCCCTGAGCTCTGCAGGTGCTGGCAGACAGGAGCAGAGGTGCCAGTGCTGTGCAGCAGCTCGGGAGGTCCTCTGCTGACCTGGCAGCAGTGACGGCTGCTGTGGGAGCCTCACTGGGGCTTCGGCTTGCCTGGTGGCTATGGCCTCCTCTCCAGCTTGCCCACGGGAATAAAAGCACTGGAACAGGCTGTCACGGAACCTTCACAGAGGGAGCCACTGGACTGCCCAAGGTGTCAGGACGTAAACACAGCTCGTGGTAGCAAACATAACCAAGAGTGTTCCTCGCATGAAAGTTGTGTCCCTCACCACTGCTTCTCCCATTTCACACAAATCACATTTTGCTGTTGTTTCTTTTTTTAGCCCACAAAACCATGAATTTGCCAAGTAATTTTCATAATACAGTTTTTATTTGTGTCCTGAGAGTTACTGCTTTTTAGTTGCAGAATTATGCTGTAAACGTCAGCTGAAGAAGTGTAGTTGCAGATCAGAAATGGACAGTGTTCAGGTTTTCTTTTGCATTATTCTGTCAAGAATGAAATGGTTGAATGAGAGGTTTCCAGTTACCATGTTTGTATCAGCTGACTATGTGTTTTTGTTATTAATGAAATGTAGCTGAGTAGTTAGCATCTGCTGTGAGGGAGGGTGAATGGGAGAGGGCAATTATCAACCATGAATTTTGTGACTTCGCTTTGTAGACCAACTATTTAACATAATGTAGTAAAACTTAGCAATTTTGGCAATTCAGAATGATGCTGGCAGTTTCACATTGTTTTCTGTGTAAACCAAGTAGCTGTGGCTGTTCTGGTTGTTGCTGTTAGCCTTCATCAGTGTAAAATAAGGTCCACAAAAACTGCTCTGAAACGAATGATCTCTTCTGAAAAAATCACAAACATTTGGGATTAGTGTGGCTGCTTCAGCAGTGTGATCAAGGACCAGATTGGCGGTATGTAGCTCAGCGTGCCAGAGCAGAAGCCAGTGGTGCATGCTGGCTTTTGCAGTTAAAATGTTTTGCAGAAATAGTGCTGACAAAGTCATCCCATTGCATGAGCTACCAGAGGTGCAATCAGTCAGGATGTTTGGGAAGAGCTGCAGTGACTGAGTTGCCATGTTTTGTTTGCCTCTGGGAAAGTCACTGTATAAAGTGTAACGGAACGAAGAAGTTTGTTTTAAGAAGTAGTTAGTTCTAAAAAGCTCTAAAGTGACTTTCAGTGATAGCCTCGTGATATTGAAATTAGTTTATATGGGTAATATAAATTTGCTGCTCGAATTTTACAACTGGGAGGATTTCAAAAAGCTCAACGAGGGCTTAAATTTGCTTGAAAGACCAAAGTAAAAAGAGTGTATAGCCCGGTTTTCACAACTGTTTTCTCCTTTTATATTAAATGTTGCTTTAAACTTAAAAGGCATCAGTCAATGAAAGAAGCATGTACTTTTCAAAATTTTTCTAATAAATACAAGTAATTATATCACTGTATTAATATGTATAGTACCTAACATGTAATATATACTCATATATTATTACAAGTAATTATAGTAATTACATTATTAACCATGTAAATACAAATTTTCTTGTCTGGAAATCTGGTGCAGGTCAGGATCCTGAGGGGCCCTATTTGCTTGAAGTTCAGTGTTGTTCTGAGGATGGATGAGGAACTTCGGGAAGAAAAAACAAGTTATACCTGTTTCTTTGATTTCAGAAGCTACTAGTTACAAGTTCAGGAGCATTTACTGCTTTTATTATAGGATCTGCCTTCTTGATTTGGATTTGTGGGTGACAGAAGCAGATGAAATATTTCAGGAGGTAGTCGAGAATGGAGAAGGGAGGCTGCTTGAGTTCACTATCAGCTGGCTATGTTTTGTCTATCTTTCTGGGTGATGGGGATTCATTACTTCCTGAAGGGACCACCTATGCCTTCAGAGGCTCCAGACATACAGGGCTTCTGGGAAAGGGAGTATGTTTAACTCTGTGTCAAGAGTAGCACTTCAGCACCAGGCCCTAGATCAGTGGTCCTCCTCTGCTTGAAAACTTTCAGTCTTGTGAAGGAAAAGACTGGTGTAGGAGAAAGATCCTCAGTTGTGCTGGCAGTTGCTGTTGACTTCAGTTTGGCAGATGATATGCAGGTTGAGGTGTTCTGCTAAACCCTTTGGGCCATGTGCCTTCTTCAGGATAGTAACAGCACAAACACAAATGCTTTGGTCAAATGATAATTTGGACAATATATGTGATACTGAGAGGGATGAGAGAGTTTCTCCAAGCTGTGTTGCTACCATAGGCAAAACATGACATAATGTTGCTTTTTTGTTGCTCCACACTGTCCCAGACAGCCTCATATCCTGTGTCAGGTTTTCAGAGAGTTTTCTGAGGTCTGGCATGCATGCAGAATGCACAGTGTCTTGAGGTTGAAACTTACTTTCCCATTTATTTGATTTTACAGTCTATCACTTTCTAGTTCTACAATGAAATTTTTCTTCACATGGGTTTTCTCATGAAGGCTCTTAAATATAGTGTGCAATTTGGGGAGTTCCGTTTGCATTGTTATGTTGTGTTTTATCTTGTGTTCTAATTGCTGTTTATGAACTACACCTTCACTATGCTAGACTTTATCTAAAAATGGAGAAGTAAATGGTGTAGCAGTGTGTAAGCATATGACATAAATGTGCACTGAGACATTTCCTTTGCATGACATGAAATCTCTCACTTAAATATGTAAAAATATGCAGAGAGAACATTTTTAATTATGCCATGCAAGGTTGAAGGAGTTAATATGGAGAACTTGTATTGAAATGATTAATGGCAAATAAAAACAGACATAGAGAAGTGTGACTTTGTGACAGAAACTTTTAAATAAAAATCTGAGTGGGATTTTTAAAACCTGTGTATATAGCCAGTGAGAAATGAGGAAGGTTTTTTCGCAGTAATTTTCAGATAGGTCACTGAGTAGAGCTTTGCTCTATAATGACTAGACATTGTTTCCAAAGCACATACGTACTGATGCTAGGGTTTCGCTTCCAACTTGACAATGGGTTGGGCAGATTCATAATGGAAAAAAATCTGCAATGATGAATTACTGTTTTTTGGTGTTGTGTGGGTTTTTTTGGTTTTATGCTTTTTAGGTGAAAGAATAGAGAAATCTATTCAAAACAGCCATAAGACTGATTGCTGCCTTGGTCTTTGTTGTCTCTCTCAGGGGTACACATGAAGTCTTTCTGAGCACTGCATGGGATGTGAGGCAGACTGCTGAGTGGGTTTTGCCCTGAGAAGGGGCTGTGCTCCAGACCTGTAGATGCCACTGCTGCAGCTGTGCTCTATCTTTCATTGCTTCTGCAGCTTTGTGGCATGGCTGCGTTGTAGAAGTATGTAAAAAATGTAAAAGATACTGAAATTCTGGATAGAGCTGCAAAATCAGTTTTCTTGTAGCATCCCAGAATTACAGCTACTGGTGTCCTGCCTGCCCTTTCAATGCCTGCTCCCTTGCCTGAGACAGGGTGGTGGGGGGTAAGGAGGTGAGCTTCCGCTAAAAGTGAAAAGATAACCAGATGAAAACAGTGAGCCATTGCTTCCCTGAAGAAGAGCAAATTAAAGGCGTTACCTTAACCCCTGAGTAACACAGACCTCTGAAATGACTGAGTGAAATTTTGTAGCCAGCCTTGTCCCCTACACTCCTTCCCCATGCAGAAAATGGATCTCTCCTCATTTTGATTCTAATGATTGCAAATCCCCCATGTCATCGTACTTCCAAGAATTAATTACTCTTCTCTATGAGAGCCTCCGCATTTTGTTGTTGATCATCAGTTTCTGGCTGCTGGATCTTTTCATACTTTACTACACTAATGACTGTGCTACTCAGTATCACCTTCTCCTATCAACATGATAAAGTCTTAAATTGCTTGCATGTTGCTTAGGCTGTAGTAGGTGTTTCATAGGCAAATGGGCTACTGTTGGAAGTGTTGATTTTTGTGGACAGAAAGTCTATCATTTGTAGTGTTAAAATTCCAGAATATAGTTTTGCAGAAGTGGAAGGCCTTCAAATGCTGTCAAATGAGATGATAGGAAAGAAGTGACTGAACAAAATCAGTACTAAATCTTACTGGGTTTTTTTCCCTTTGATTTACTAAATATTTTCAATACAATGCTGGATAGTTCACCATTTCAAGGCAC
This sequence comes from Picathartes gymnocephalus, assembly GCA_013390045.1. Classification (NCBI taxonomy): domain Eukaryota; kingdom Metazoa; phylum Chordata; class Aves; order Passeriformes; family Picathartidae; genus Picathartes; species Picathartes gymnocephalus. Next base: position 121,324 of record WEKY01063530.1, read on the forward strand.
AATCCTGGAACACTCAACCTGATCATTTGGTTTTAAGTAAATAAATAATTTGTCTGCTTTTACTTTTTTATGTGGAGATTGAAGAGGAGGATGAGTGATTGTTACTGAATGTAGTAGTTAAATATCCTAGGCTGTTTACACTGTAACTAATAATGCTGATTAACTCTGGGACTGAATTTGTTTTTAATTTGAGTAGACAGCTGTTATAGTTGCATGCTATATTAAACTGCAGACAGTTCTTAAATACAGGTGGAGAAGGAATTTTTGAATCAGCAAATGCAGTAAAACTTGAATTGAGCTTCTTGTTCAATTAGTTGTATGTTAGTAAGTGTATTTTAGCCTGTTAACCTGAGTGGCATGGTCTGCTTCCTGTCCTCTCTGTAAAAATGAAAGCAACATCAACCTTCAGCAAATTTAGGCTATGTCTGCCTTAAATCCTATTTTTGTGAGCAAGTGGAAGGGGATGTTTTAAAGAAAAAAACAACCCTGAGGGGAACAGCAGAGGCTTGGGGAATGCTGCAGTAGACAGTGTACATCGTGGTTGGTGTCACAGTTTGAATCCTTGGAGATGTGAGGTGGGGCAAAAGCTACTTTGTAATTTGCCTATAGATATGGTTTGCCAGTGAAATAGACTCAGCAGATGGAGTCATAATCCTGGAGAAATAACCTTTTATACAGTTTTCCTGTAGTAGTTTCTTTAGTATAGGAAACAGTTGCTCTGTTCCTGGTTGCCTTTTCTTGTTTTTCTTTTTTTTAATCTTGATGCATCTTTCTGAAGCTGGACCCAAACTTGGTAAGTTCTTAAAAAGCTTTTTAGACAAGTATGTACAAAATCAGTTTAGGATGAGGAAACAGTTGCTAGCGGTTATATGAAACTGTTCGTGTGGGTGATGCTGACTTGCAATGAAAACATGCACTCCTGAATTTATACCCTTAACTTCACCATGCTGATGTGCTTCAGTGGTGATTCTCATGAATCAGTGTGATTCTCATGAGGTGTACATATTCAGTCTCAAGCGTGCCCCTTTACAGTAGTCTTTTGTGACGTAGTCTGTTTTTCAGCACAATTTACTTTGACATTTACTTGAGTAGGTTTTTCTGTTGAAAAGGGTATTTCAGATATCGTACGGTAAGGTTTACAAAAGAGTTGCGTCTAAGTGCTTAGACTGAAGTGCTCAGCCCTCCCGGCTTGCACACACTCTGCCCATGAAATATGGTAATCCCCTCCTGCCCTCCCCCCATTGAAGAAGCCTGATACATTTCCTTTTGCATTAGTAGGGCCTTCTGGGAAATACATGCAGAAATAAAAGACTTTTCTATAGCCCTTTCTCCCTCAGGAATGCATAGAAACCAGTTCCTTGGATCTGGTCCATAAACTTGAAACTTGGTGGGGGGTGGGCTGGGGAGAGAAGGAAATTTATAATCCCATGCACATGTCACTGAGAGAGTCCTAATTACAAACTGAGGTAAAGGTATAGAAGCTCAGAAGATCTCACGGTATTCTGCAAGTAAAGAATATGTTTGGTTGGGTTTTTTTTTTTAAAACCTGTGTGTTTTGCTGAGGTTTGCCTCCAAAGCAGATACTTAAAACTCTCTTAGCTGTGTGACCTTTGTCTGTCCTTCATCTTCATTAGCAGTGTCTGTTCAGGCAGTCTGCGTTGAAGAGGCTTGTTTTGTTTGCAAAGATTACTCAGGTATGGTGGTAGTTTCTCAGCTAGCAATGGTACTAAGACATTTTACCTTAACTATAACAGGACGTGGGCCTCTTGCCTTGGGATAATTATTTGTGCATACTGGTTACACATGCATGAAAACCCACAAGAAAGGTGACTGCAGGTTTTTACTGGTATCGCTGTGTTGGTAATTGGTATCTGTAGTGTACTACAGGCAGAAAGGCTATGCTGAGGTTGTTGGAGTGTTTGTTTGTACAGGAATGCATGCAACTTGGGATAGGCTGGCTATCACTTTGCAAAGGACCCTGAGCTTTGGGCTGCCTATGCGTGGCAGTGGCTCTTGGGGCATGCAGGTGCTGCACCTTTACAAGAAAGACCTTGTGAGGAGCTGACCTGAGGCTGGGTAGCTGTGGTGGTATGGTGGTGCTGCCAGGGGATAGAGTATGGCGTGGTGTGGTTGCCTATCCATGTCGTTGGGCATGTGGCAGTGTCTGTGCTGCCCTCCTCCTGCCTGAAAGAGGAGTCAGTGTGATTTGAGGTATGTGAAGCACAAATGCAAGCCCTCATGAGCAGGACAGTGAGGTTGTTCCCAACATAGGCTTGCCTGTGGGTTCATCTTTACTACAGGCAAAACCAAAGTTTTCTTTCTTCTTTCTCCTCCATTATTATATTTACTGTTTCAATGTAGCCTGAAAATTGCACAATAAAACTCCTTATTTTGAATACATATGCAAATATCCAACGTTGCCACTTGCTCATTAAGATCAACTCAAATATAGCAGCATTAATCGTGCTTTATGCGTTTCTCATGGTCATGGCATTCATGGAGGCTTGTGCCTCTCAGTGTTGATGCACTGCTGTCACTGTATATGCCAGAAAAGCCAGTCGGAGCTCCTTCTGCCAGTTCCCACTCTCTCTCCTTGCTCCCGTGCAGCATCGTCAAAAGTGGCGGTGCTGCTGCTTAGAGGCCTGATGCTGCACCACATCAGTGCTTCTTGCTGGTGGCATAGCCCCACCAGTGACTTAGCAGCACCACTGCGGGGCCAGGAGCTGCCTCGGCTGGTTTTGCCAGCAAAAGGAGTGTTGGTGAAACTGTGGTGTGATCTGTGCTGTGGTGAGCTGGAGCATGAAAATGGGCATCAACAAATTAGGGGTGACTGAAGTGACAGTTTCTTTCAGCTGACAAAAATATTTTGTAAGTGCTGGCTTTCTTTCACTTATTATTTAGTGTGGAATTGTAGGTTATGTTTGTTGGCAGCCACCAAAGGAGGGAATTATTTTAATTCCACGCCTCTCCCTCAAGGAAGAGATTATGATCTTCGTGATGATGGGTTGTCAGGCTATCTCTTCTCCCCCCAAGTTTTAGGATGGAATTGCAGAAGATGGAGTGTTGGGGACCTGTTGAACAATGTCCTCTTCTTTGGATACTGGTGTTCTTGCCTCATGTTTCAGTGCTTTCTGCACCTTGACTTCTGCTATGGGTCAGTTTAATGAGAGCATGTGGCATTCTGATGTCACCAGCTGACAGTTTCTTAGAGCAGGCTGCATATTTTTTTTCTCTCCTTGATTTTAGTTCAAGTTATTAGTTATTTTAACTCAGGTTAGTAGTTGATCTTGTTTGTGCGGACACAGATTTTCACCACGTTGTTCATTCTCAACAGGTGACATCTTGTTCTATGGGCTTAGTTTAAACCCAGACCTTCAATGTAGAGGAAGGGCTCTCCTTAGAGTATGTAAAGGTGGTGTAATCTGGCTTTGTAGGCTTTTGGGGGTGCTTTCCAACACCGACTGGCTCACTGTGATAAATTACTTGGCTACTAATGAATTGAGGGATGTTTTCTGCATTTTTGTTATTGTCAGTGTTTGGTGCTTTTTCACAGCTTGCATTCTGCTGAAGTTTTCCTAAGATTTAATATGCTGCTTCCAACCTGTATTTTTTAATTATGTTGAGCAAGTTGCTGCTTTTAATATGGAATCTTCATTTATTAATGACTTCTCAGGCAGTAGGCGGTGTTTTGCTACAAAACTGGTTCACTTCAGCTCACCCGTATGTGACAGTTACCATGAAGTTTGCTGGTCCAGTTGTCTTAACAGCAGACTACTTATTAGGTAAGAAGACTGAAACTAGAATTTTTTTATTTAATTTAGAAACTGTTAACTTTCTGTAGCTTGATACACTTTGCAGAGAATTACACAGTACGCAAATACAACATGTGGTTAATCTTTTATGGGAGTATTGTTTGCTTTTGAATGGTGGAAAAATTCTAAGAAAAGTGTGTTGGAAAACACAGCTGTTTAATGACAGGTCTTAATTTAGTCCTTGATTTGATGTTTAAATTTTTAGGTATGCAGAAATCTTTCTGTATCAAAACTTGCATCATATGGACAGTATGGTGTGCAGCTTCTTTTTAATCATTGGTTGCTACAGACATGATGAATCTTCAATCTGTTTGCTGAGGGGTGCCTGGAGAAAAAAATGTACTTAGTCATGCTGTGTGTGTTTATCTAGCACTTTAAACTCCTAATTTTCCATGTTGTTTCAACTGCATTTAATTCAGATAACACATTTGACTGTGGAATAGAGTTTAGGCATGGAGAAGATATTTCCTCCTTTTGCAAGGGTGGTATGGTGTTGTTTTGTGCTCATGGGTTAGAAAACTACATGTCAATAGGATTTCTTCAAAGCAAGAAATAGGTAACAATTTGGGGGAGTTTAGTGCTGGGAATTTTTTTTTAATGTCTAGTTAAAATACTGATTATTTGACAATCAGGTTCTAGGTGAAAAACTTGAGCAAGAGTTTCAAGGTGTAAAATGTGAACTGATGAAAGCTGTCTTTGTATGCTTTAGGAAAAGAGGGTTGACCCATAATAGGAAACAAACTCATCAGTTGATGCTTTCAGCATGGGTAAGATGCCTTTTAAGGGTCTGATAAATCAGTTGTGAGATTTAACATTGAACGAAGTGCTTTTTAAAAATAATAAAACTGTCTGCTATTGTGTCTTAAATTATTAATGGCAGATGGTAGCTGTACACCTCCATCTTTCTTCTGTGAGATACTTCTGTATCTGTTGCCTGGGGGCCCTCTGGCTGTTCCAGAAGTGTTGACCAGCAGCTGCTGGCTTGGTGTGACCAGAGTCTTCTGGGGTGGCTGAAAGCTGATTGGGAATGTGAGATGTGGTAGGGATCCACAGAGATGTGGTAGGGATCCACAGGGAGGCTCTGACTCAAACTCTTCACCAAACAGAAACACTACTGAGCATCCATTAAGGAGGGATGGTTACTGCTGGGATGGCAGGCTCTTCAAGTTTTTGTCATCTGAAGATAGTTAAGAACGCAGACTTAATTTTCTTTCTAAGTTAGGTGTGGAGTTTACCCTTCTTGTGTTTGGTAGTGACTCTTATTTTTAATATCTTGATATTAAAGTAGTGAGTTGTAAGTATGTGGAGTCTGGCATAGCAAGATCAGCCCCAGTGTCAGCAGGGCTGTCCTCCGAGACCTTTATGTCCTTCTGGAAGGCATGGTGCAAGGATAGCAGACAAGGAGGAGCAGCTGCCAGCCCTTCCTTGCTTTCAGGTAGTGTGACAGGAGAGCCATGCCTGTCCAGCACCAGACTCTGGAAAGGGCTGCTGGAGCTGAATGGGGCCAGGAGGAACCCTTTCTGAAGGATGGGTGGGAAACACCTTGTTTTGCTTTCCCCTCAGTGTTTGAGAAAGTTGCAATGCCACGGCTCCCTTTGGCAGCACTTCAAAAGTGGCCTCCATCTCTAGCAATTTATGCCTTTTACCAGGTTTTTACTCTCACTGTTTTCCGTGGTGGTCACTGCCTCTGTCAGCTTCTTGCCGAGCTGTATCCCCATGTGCCTGGCCGCTCTTCCCTTCCTCTCAGTGCCTGCCAGAGAGAGCAGGCTCTGAGCCTCTGGGAGCTCATCCGCCATCTTTACCTTCCCTGTGGTTTTTGGGGAACAGTGCTGTGTCGCACTGTTTGGCTTACATTGCAGGCAGCTGAAATGGTGGTTTGTGAGCATATGGTCCAGACTGGCTTCTGATCCAGCACCAGACAGGGAGAGCAAACCAAAACCCTGCTGGCCCTGGGAGGTGGAACTGGGCCTGCACAACAGCTCCATGTCCCATTTAATGTTGGTAAAGAACTTTGAATTGACTCTTTGTGTCTGTAGAAATTGGATTCAGCAAAAATGGCAGGTTTAACAAGTAAGATGCCTTTCTAGGGTATTTGTATTTGATGATGACAACAGGGCCTTTTGTGAAGGTTGGCCTCTGTCTCTTCTGGGTAGCGATGCTGTTAATACACTTTTCTAACGTGTAATCTGGGAGTATTCTTTGTCCAAACTGGTCTGTTTTGTCTGAATGCTAACTCATGCCATCTGGGTGATCAGGTTTCTACGATTTCCAGGGCTCACTTACAACACAGTATTGCATTGTACTTCTTTTCCTGTTTTGGTGTTGCTGAAGTCTTCTCTGTAATCCTCTCAATTCTGTAGGTATCAATTTTTAAAGTAGTTTTTCTTGTTTGTTGAGGAGCTTTCTAGAGCAGATGTGGTAGCCACTACCTTAAATTCCCATGGCCACTGCTGTCCTGGTGCCCTAGAGTACTGAACCAAGATGATATCAGTTGCTTCCCAAGTCAAAATCTAAACAAAAATGGGCCCCTACACCAGCGAGTCAGCTGGTGGAAAACACAGGACCCTTTCTGTGGCCTTGCTTTCCCCATTGTTTTCCTCCCTGTGGCTGAGCAGGGCACTCACGTCTAGGAGGACAGGAGCCAGATGCAGCGGTGGCCAGACTGGCTGCAGGATGTGGGGAAGCAAAGCTGTGTTGTGGGCCATCTGCAGCACTGGGCATTAGAGTGTGAGGGAACTCTTGTCTCCTCTGGTGTTGCAGCTAGGTGGGCCTCCCCTTGCAGCTTCTTTATACCCACCCTGAAATTGCTTTGCTCTCATCCATGTGAGGTTTAAGCTCAGTTGAGAGGAAGACATTGGGATTCTCATTGCCTGAAGAAGGTGACTTCAGATGGTGATGAAGCTGAGTGATTTCTGTTAAATGATGAAGGCAAGAGGTTTGTTGGCTTATAGTGAATGAAGGGGTAAGAAGGAAATGAGTCAAAAGGTTTAATTTTGTTTTTGTAATTCTATTTGTTTCCTTTCCTCTTGCAAACTTTTATGTAGGTTTTAGATGATGGGAATAGGAGAATGAAGGGGATTTTGTGTCTTCTAGCAATTTAAGAATTGGACTCAGATTCAAGAGAAGTGTATGTATCATGGCATGGCCAAAGTTGTGCCAGGAGAAAAATCTGTTGTGTCTTACTAGCTTATCTCTGCTCGTTTCTTGGTCAGGTGGATTTCTACCTGACACACCTCCTTTACCTGCGTGAGGTGATGTAGCTACAGTGGAAAAGCAATGCAGAAGTGCACTAAGGCTTAACTTTTTGCTTCTTAACCTTAGGAACTGTGCTGAACTGGCTGAAGTTGCATGATGTAATGTAAGACCTTAACGTACTTAAAAGTAACTGTTTTAAAAAGAAAATAAACCACAACCAAAAAACAACCCCCAAGAAATGGGTTTACCTATGCCCTTTATGTTGTAAAGAGTATCTGTGTCTTATAGATTCTGGAGAGTAAATGCTTGCTGTAGGCTTCACTTTTAAGTAACTCTAGAACTACCTAAATTGACATCTGAGGGCTCCAGTGCTGACAGCCCCCAGAGGCTGCTGGTCTCAGTCATGACTTTCAGCTCTGAACGTGATTGCTTTGAAAGCACGAGGTTTTGGACATATATTATCTGAATGTCTCAAAAAACAGTTTTAAAAGACACAACGATTCATTTGAAAGTTGGGAGCTTTATTGTAATGTCTTAGCAAGTGTGAACAGATTCCATGTGTGTTTTTAATCTGTGATGCATGAAATGCATATCAATTTAGTGAAGCTCACAAAAGCTTGGTTTAGTCTTCTTCTGCTATCTTGTTTGCCTCTGAGAGAGTTCAGGATATTACCTGGGTCGTGGAGGCTTCATAAGTGCTAGGAAACGTTTGCAGTGGGATAAATTCAAGAAGCACTCACTACCTGTGTAACTTGTCAAAGAAAAAGGTAATGAACATAAATGGATAAATACAAATGATGAGGAAGAAAAATTTAGCTGACTCCTTAGGGTAGTGTATGTAAGACCCCAGTGTTTGGAAACTGAAGGCAGGTATTTCAGACCAGTAATAAAGCGCACTTCCATTAAAGAAAAGTGGTAATGGATTCTACCGCTGCAGGAGGCTGTACGTTGGGAGCTGCTTTTCTAGGAGTAGATTTTCACTTCACCTGACTTGTGGAGGGGTTTAGCAGCCTCTGTTACCAGGCTGCGAAACCAATTTTCGGTGACAGCTCTGACTTTGTTAGCTGTGTGGTTTTTTCTATCCTTACCTTCCCTTCTGTAAATGCTTGTCGTATAATAATTGTTCTTTTTGAGTTTGTTTCATTTCTTACAGGCTTCACTGGATCTAATTCCCGGTTCTGTGTTCATGACTTTTGTGTTTCGACATCATGCATTGCTTCATCTATATTCTAATGTGGGAAGCAGAGATATTTGAAAACAAGAGAAATGTTGGTAGTTGAGAGAATTATAACTTATATGTAGTATCTAGTGTCTTTTGGTTGATTTTGCAGGTAGCATTAAGGCATATCTTCATAAACTTGATGTCATAAAAAGTAATGAATTTTAAGACTTTGTTTACAATGTTCATCTGTCATTTTCACTAGATTATCACTTACAGGTGCTTGACATCAACCAACTCAGATCTATACTGCTAACTGAAAAACATTTTCTCCCTACGTGAATTCGTTACATAACTGACACTAACAGGCTGTGGTAGAATAAATCACTACCATTAGAGGTTCTTTACTTGTCTCAGCCTGCTATTTCATTTTATTCTGGGATTTCTATCTTTACTTGTTTCTGAAGCTTTGGATGTTCTTTCATCATTTTTCTCTTCTCATGAAAACTGGGATAGAAGTATTTATTCTGCTCTTTTCAATTGGTCCTCACGTTGTGACACCTGTGATTGCTGCTTGTAGTTAGTGTGGTTGATCAAACATCACAATTTAGAAACAACATGGATATGATTGATTCTTGTTTTTAAATGTGTTATATATATTCATGGAACACCATCAGAAGCTCAAAATCCTTCTTACCTTCCTTTATGAAAGGATTTTTCTCGTTACCCTGTCCTTACGGTGAGTGTTTTGCAATTTCTTATGTCATATTTTTACTGAAGAATAACTGTCGTATCATATATGTTTTGGAAGAAGTGAATATCTTAATTTTTTTAGATGTTTGTCTCATACTTGAGTGTCAAAATGTATTTTTTTTCCTAGGTTTAAAAAGTTTGAAAAGAGCCCTGAATACAGTGACTGAGGAGGATGGAAGGAGGATAAACTGTCCTTCCTGGGGAGGGGTCTTCTAGCTAATGGCAGTAGTTAAGTGGTATAATGTTGAACTTAAAATCTGACGGCTGTTATGAAAAGGTGCTGTTCAGTGAAAAACTGCAAGAGGAAACTTTAGGGAAACTTTGTTTCATTTTTGCTAAGAGCTTTCTCCTCTTCTTTCAGTGCAAAATGTTTTTTCACTGTTGTGTTTATTAAGAGATGAGAAGTGGAGCTACCTGCAGAAGTTCAAGTCCTTGTTGACTGTACAACAGTCACCTTTTGTCCTCCAGTTGAATATGTAAAAAGGCTGACTAACAATGGTTTCGTTATATGATGGCTCCTGAATGCTGTTGCCTGATGGGCAAGGACGCGTCAGCTTTAATTAATGGACAGTCTGTTAGTACAGTTTGTTTGTTTCAACTGTGCTAGGAGGCCCATTCCTCAGCGATACACTAACCTACAGGAATATTTAGTTGTCTGCCTTGGAAACCTTTCAGACTGGTGTATGAGTTGCAGCATCTAAAACTCACTGATTGGCAGAAAAGTTAGACTTGTGCCAGTAGCTGTGAATTATGATTTATCTGTTTTGAAGCAGGCACTTCTTCTGAGAGTGACAGGCTTAGTATCCAGTTCTTCTGACAGAGAAGCAAGTGGATGCCATCACACTTAGGCAGGGCTTTAATCACAGACCCGGTTCTGTTTCTCAAGATGGCAGTAGCCACTTAAACCGCTTAAGTTACTGCAATGCTTTCTCTTTGGGACCCCCTTACATTTACAGTAAGGTAGACAAACCTTTTAAAACAAAGTTTCACATACCCGTTACTCAAGGGTGCATAGCATGAAAAGCAAAGGTTAATGAAGTGCCTGTGTGTGAAAGTCTTAGTTGTATGTTAACTTTTTCTTTGGCAGCTCTTAACTATCCTGATTACAGCTTTTGCACAAAGCGTTTTCTGTCTGCTGCAGCTGTCGTGACTATACCGTGTGTCATGATCAGTCTGTCACTGTTCATTGATCTGGAGGAGGGTAGCCATTAATTACTCATTCTGCTACCTGCTTCTCTAGCAGCTTTGCTTTTGGAATCTTCTGATGAAAATACCACTCTGATAGAGTGAGAGGGCAGAATTTGGTTAAATATTTCATTTTCAAATTAGTTTACTTCCTATTGTTTCTACGCAGGACTGTGTCTTTCAGATTGGTTTTTTTGTTCTTGCAGCCTTTGTTTGGGGCCTGAAGTTGCATCAGGCTGAGGGCTCTGAGAGTTTGCATTAAAACTGTAAACGCAGTTGGTTTGTGTTTGCCATACCTATTGCCTTGGTTTTCTAAGCGATCCTTTATGGTACATTTTCAGTCTCCAGCACGTGGCAAGTAAATTTTAAACATGCTAACAGTGCTTGTTCATACTTTTTTTGTGCTATCCAGGTAGTGAAACTAGGTTGTGGTACAAATTATACTTGCTGAATTTATCATCAGGCATTTATCTGCGTTCTCTCATAGCACTCAAAATGGCTTTTTGCATTCTGCAGTCAGTGAAGTTGGAAGACAAATAACAATAAATAAACAGGCTTTAGCATAGGTGACTTGTTCCTTTTTGGGTCCTGCTGCTGACCATTTGTGATGCTCCATTATATTCTCATAATGCTAAATCATTATATCGCTGCCACAGTCTGCTTTTCATCAGCATGGGAACAGAAGAGGACTGTGAGACCACTGTCATTCAGTTATTTATTTATTTATTAATCTTCTGGGAGCAGTTCATGCTTTGGCTGGGAGTGAGAATGGAGTAATGTGGGCTTGGCATCCGCCATACACTGCTGTAGAGAGAGGCTTTGGAGGCAGCTGAAGCCCACATTATCTGTCTGCTTAAGGGACTGAAACAAGGTCTAGGATTGGAAGAGAGCAAAGGCAGTGGGATCTGCATTGAGTCCTGCTGTTCTGAACTCAAGATCTTGCACTTCTTAGTGCACCTGCATTACAAGCACTGTTAATACTGTTGTCGATCAGAATCCTGTCTGTGGCTGTGTGTTTCTGTGATGCTCAGGTTGGTGTTTTTGAAGTGTGCTCCTGTATTTGTGTGTGACTGAAGCACAGCTTGTGCCCTTGCACTTATATTTATCCAGTCCTCTGGTATCAGCACAGGGTTTTCAGAGACTCAGAGGTCCAGCCTCTCTGTATGCTTCTCACCTTCACTGTAGCTCAAACAGAAGTTAACACAGACTTCAAATAAAATAGGTTGGTGTTCTGCAGTGTTTTCTCACTTGGTTAGCAAGAGCGTTAACCCTGTGTATGCTGTGAGCTGAAGAGGCATGCATCACAGCTTGTCAAGTCTCTGGTGGAGCTGCCAGAGGGAAAATTGCATAAAAGAGATCCAAAAGATACCCACATTCAATTAGAAATTGAGGAGACAGGTGGATCAGTGGAAACCCGAACTTTTGAGGAACACATTCAAGATGCTTTGGTCCATGGCAGCAACTGGTCTGGTAGCTTTGAATGTGTTTTCTCTGGTTGGCAGAATTTCAGTCAAAACTGTAACACTTTCCAAAACTGTAGTTCTGCGCTGTGAAAGAGAGCATATTCTTCCTGAAAATCTGCAGTTAAATGAGCTTTTACTTGTTTCCTTGCATTAGTACTAAAACTTGTCTAGCTCTATATTGAGCTGCATTTAGTTTAGAAACTTATCTGGCTGAAAAGTGGTATCACACCTCCATTTCTCCCCATAAAAGTAAACGGCCTAGTTTTTCGGCTAGGTTTTTTGAAACTTCCAATTTAGTGTTTTCATTTGTCTGTAAGAACAAGGGTAAGAAACTTACGCATGTGTGGCTTTCTGCATTTGTCATACTAATACATATATTACATATTTACTGCTTTTAAAATGTAATTTCAAGCACTGTCTGTCTAGTGGTTGTATGAAGTCTGAATTTTTCTGCTTGTGTGCCTGGTCCTGTTCTTCTCATCCCTTGGGTGATGACATTCTGTTCCTGGTTGGTGGAGGTGGAGAGAAGACTGTTTTTTGCTGGCAAATCTCTGTATCTCCATTAATGCACTGCTAATAATTATTCAAATTATCTTCCATCCTGTGCCATCCTGATACTCTTCAAACAAGTGAATTTGGGGGCTTTTCTGATGGAGCAATTTCAAGCATGTGATAGTTCACATTCTCTTTAATCCTTGGTAAGTAACACTGATCAGACACCAGACAACAAGAGGGAGAAAAAAGTCATGTGTGGATGTGACTCTAGCAGTAATCTGGAAAACACATTTTTGCTTGTTTTTGTAAATCCTGAAAGTATATTCTCCAGTACATGTCAGGTGTGAGAAGTGCTGAGACAAGCAGCAGTATGGATCCCTGCCTGAGTTCTTCAGCTAGGATCCCTTGTTATGAAGTGGTGTTTGGGGGAGCACTGTTTCCCTTTTTGCCATGTTGGTAGGGAATGCCAATCTTCTCTCCATATAGCCTAGGCTGGTTCAGTATGTAGTGGGGGATGTTGCTGGGAATTTTCATTGAATGTGAGAAGGAGCTGCATGATGGTGCTGTTTGAGCAGTAATTTCCAAAGTAGCCACTGATAGCCAAGTGCAGACTCCCGTGCCACCTTTGATGGGAAGATCTTTTGCTTGCCCTCTGCACAGTGATGAAATATGCTGGTGGGTGCCCATCTTCTGGCCTGAGACCAGGGCAGTGTAGGGATGGAGGGCACAGCATTCTGGTCCATTCACAATAAGGTCCATCTTGCCATCACTGCAGATATGCCTTCTTTTATGGCACAGAGGGTGAGGCTGATGCAGTTCAGTTAGTAAAGATTTTGCTGTCATGGCACAAATTCTCAGGCCAGAGCAGAGGAGGAGAGGTATATTTGTGTGTTTCAAATCAGAAACACCCTACTTACACCATTCTCCCTTGAATTATGGACTGGTTTGGCATCTTAGAACAGGAGATGCTGTGTGTTGTCAACACTTACGGCACTGTCTTAGTGCTTTCTGATTTGATTTTCATTAATCTTATCTTTCAGTCAGTTAACACATGCAGAATGAGGAGATGACACCATTT
>WEKY01063535.1:0-14971 GCA_013390045.1 Picathartes gymnocephalus
GACAACCCAACCCCCAACAAAGAAGCACCAGTGTTTACAGAAGAAGGAACAGGAATCAGAACTTCTGCAACGGATTAATAGTCTTCAGGAAGTGGTTTGGTGCAGTGATGTTTTTTTGGTGAAACATATGCTATTGACTTTCTCTGGCATATGATGCCAATATATTTGATGCAAATTTTGCAAAACTGATCCTTCAGTGTAAAATGCCCTTTTACTTTTCAAAGTCTTTGTTATATACTTGAAAAAAACAAAAGGGCAAACATAATTTCTATAGTGAATAAAAATAAAAAGATTCCTTTTCTTTAAGACCCAATAGCATTCTATACATAGGTTTTAAAAAAGCACTCAACATTATATAGAAATATACGCCAGCTGTCATAGGGAGAAAAATCCCTGTACTACCTAAGGGTTGGAAAGTACTCTTTGTTGTTGTTACTTGAAATAACAACTTGGGGTTTTTTGACAATTGCAACTAGTTGTTCCTTGTTTTGGTCTTGGTTTTGTTTAGTAGCCACACACTAAAAAGGTTCTTTTGTGTGTGGTTCTAAATAGAAAACAAGTAGGAAAATCATCTGTCTTCATGCAGTGATAGCAAACAAAGAATCTGTCACCTCCTTTTCTTTCTTTGCCACAAGCATTACCATAAAAAATGGATCACATAGGTTAAAGAGTTTGTTCTTATATTTTGCCATTAAAATATATTCTATAATAAGACATCCTGAGTTTTTCAAAGCAATTTTCATTGTTTTCTTCAAATATCTCAGGATATATATGCTATATAGGCTGATTGTGAAACACATTGCAAACAAAATACCATTTGTTTTTGAAACTGCATATTTATTTCATATGCTATTGAGCATCTTCATTATATAGTTTTCATAAAAAAGTAGTGAGAGGAGACTAAATTTTTATAAAGTTCTGCTTTTGAACTGTGGGAGACTTGAGAGTTTCTAGCTGTCCAGATGACAAGGTTGCTTCTTATGTGTGAGATAGACTATTTATAAAGTAAGAGAGTTTTAAAAAAACAGGTATTTTGAGCGTGACACTAAAATCACCAGAAGTGGACAAGTGAGAAAAGAATAGTAACAGCAGAATCACACAGAGAAATGTATATGTGTCATGTTCAGAGCAGTAAGTACAGTTATTGTGTTTTTTTCATGATTTTTCTAAGGGCTAAATCATGAGAAGGTAACTCCTTATATAAAGAACATCACGTCTTGTGTTAACTCAAAGAAATCAAAATAGCACTTAATGGTCATTTTTCTCTTTTCTAGCTAACCATGGAAACAAAGTGACTTGTAATCACAAAAACGGTGCTGTGCACTTGACATCACCAGTTGACTGGTGAACAAAGTTTTACACATATTTCGTCTTGATGATGGCTAAGAGTTTATGTAGGACAAAATTGCCAACAGCTATTTCCTTTCATTTTGGGCCCTGTTCAATGTCTTTAGCTTTCAATTTATTTCCTATTTCAGACTGTAGTGTACAATTTCCTGTCTTTAAGAGAAAAGGTGTTTGAGGGAACAGATGCACATAGTAGGAATATCTTGGGTCTACTATTCACACCTAAATGTTACAAAATGATGAAGGGAATCTCTATTTTAAAGACTTTATAAATGGCATGTCAGAATGACAATTTTAGAATTTTATCCTTCTTACCTAGTAAGGCACACTTCCTAAGATACACTGAACTTCACTGGTGTTAGAAATAACTATTGTGTTTTGTTTTTTCCCTGTAAATGCTTTCAAAATATCTTCAAAGTAACATGCTTTGATCAGGATACATTTTCTGCCAATGCCTCTACAACAGACTTTCATTGACATAAATATGTATGAAGTAAAACCATAAAAAACGTGTTATCTTGTCATTTTCCTTGAACAATATTATGCAGACTGCTCAGTTCCAAAGCCCTCATTTGTGCTGGAAAGACTGAGTTGTGCATGTGAGTAAATATTGCTACTGAAGAGTAAAAATCTTACATGAAAACAAATGTCTTTAGCTATTCTGGACACAGACAGGCAGAATCAATGACAATTTAGCTGTGTTTACTTACCTCAGAGTCAAAATTCAAGTAAATATAAGAAAACAGTCAGCCAAATTTGCCACAGAAACTTCCACTGGCAGTTTCCCAGTACACCTTTTTTCTCTTTATTCAGGTAGCTCCACCTGTGTCAACAAAAACTCAGTCTTAGCATTAGAGTCGAACCACATTTTTCTCAATTATTGTCCTTGCCTATGGCCGGAGTGTTGGAACTAGATGATCTTTAAGGTCCCTTCCAATGTAAAGCATTCTATGATTCTGTTATTCTATATATGTATGGTTTGTACTTTCATCCATGCTTTTGAATTATTTCAATTATTTTGTGTATTAAAATTGAAAATAAAAGCAGTAGTAGGCTGCTAGCATCTAGTGACATGTTTACATTAGCTCTGAAAAATTGTGCTTTTTATGCAGCATCTAAATCCCACAATTCATTGTTGTGATAATTAATTGCAGTCAACATCCTGTTTTATTAATTTTATGTATTATTTGAATAATGTTATTATGTATTAAGATGCTTTTCCTAATTTATTCCTTTGCCATCCTGACTATTGCTGTAATTTTATTTTCATTACCACAGTATGAGTTTTATTGCTCAAAATTACACAAAAAAGATAATACTTCTTTTTAAGAGAAAGCAATTTCTCTTTTAAGGGTTGATTTATACTCCGGGATAATAAACTGAAAGGAAAAAAATTCAATCACCTTTCAAATTCTCAAATTCAGAAATTTTGTTGAACAGGTATCAGTATATATTATGAGAAAAAATAAAAGAAACATGGAGTTATTTGTACATAATACAATATTTCTGTCTTCACCATTCCAAGAGGAGCAAGGATTTTCACTTGCAAGGATTTTTACAGCTTCCTGCAGGTACAGCTTCCTTCAGGCCTGGAGAACCAATTAACTGGGTAGTTTTAAGATAGACACTCTGTGTAACCACTTAAAAAACTGGATACGCCTCTGTGATTTATCATTTAAGAAGGGAGAAGCCTCAGACTTGCTCTCTTACTTCCCGCTTCTGAACAGGTACCAGCAGTGCCTGTGCAGCCCAGGCGGGCCAGCCGGGCCCAGGCCGGGCCAGGCCCTTTTGATTGGGCCTGGTGGCAGAGATCCTGTCACAGCTAAATCCTGGCCTGGCTGCTGAACTCTGCTGCAGCTCCCCCACTTCCCCGCCTCCCTGGGAAAAGAATGCAGCAGCTCCCGCCACTGCCCAGCAGAGATTGTCAGAAATGACGGTCTGACTCCATTGAAATTTAACTGTTTTATTAACCACAACTAGAAACGGAAACCTGGGATAAGCCCAGCAAACCACACGGCAAGGCAGAATGCCTTACAGTGTGTGTTACGCTGGGTGCTTCTACGGCTAGGATCACCACAGAAGGACCTCGTGCGAGGTCCGGGGAGTGTTCTTATAACTTGTCCTGGGCCAGGATTGGTCCGTTTTTCAATCCGGGATCTCACTGCCTCCCTAGGGGGTTCGCGATTGGTCCTTTTGATGGTGCATTCTCAGATAATTGTTTGGCCAGGAGTCCATCTCATTGGATCATCTGGTTCTCCAATCCATGCCTAGGGTGATGGCCTGACGCTCTCCTGGAACGTTCTGGTACTTTTCCCTATTAAGCAAGCAAAGGGCCTCACGTGCGCCTCCAGAGGTTCTTATGAAGGTATTACACCCATACATCAATGTAAATAATTAATACAACATATACAACATTTTAATTAACACCTTAACTGACAAATTATAACACTCAGTCCTAGATAACCTCATTAAAATCATTAACTGCTTAGCTGTTCTTATGAAAACTGATTTATTTATAACAAACTCTATTTTAATAGACAATAAATTAATTTTCTCCAAGTTGAGTCTGGTTTGCCCATGTTGGCATTTGATACTTGATTTCCTTGTCCTTGTCTTGACTGGCAAGCTTTTGTTTGTCTCATTTTCTCCCCCTGTCCTCTTGTGGAGGGGGAGTGAGAAAGCAAATGTGTGGATATCTGGCAACCAGCCAAGATCAACCGATTGCACTATATCTCTTGAAAACAGTCCAAATTAACCTTAACTGATATGTCTAGAATTATAAACTTCAAACAAAATTTTGTCTGCAAAATATTAATAAGAATTTCGCTCTTTTATTAACAAACTTTTGTTGCCTATCCTGTCTCTATTTTAACTAATCAGTTGTGCTTTATCATTTTTGTTAAAAAAGGTTGCACCTTTACTGTTATAGGGAGCTTCACCACCTATATTGAGATTAACTAATATTGCCCGGTGTAAAGCAAACCCTTAAGGAAATCCTTAAGTGGTTGTATGATGAAGCTGGGGAAAACTGTGTAATTACATGGCTGTATGTAATGTCACTGAATGAACCTACACCAAGAAACAATTAAGATTGGCAAGCATTTTAATTTAAGTACATTTAAGGACTTCACTTTCTATAAGTAGTCTTTCTTAAAAAAACAAACAAACAAACAAATAACAAAACCAAACCAAAACAAAAACCAACCAAACAGAAACCAAACAAAACCAAAAACAAACAAACAAACAAAAAATCCCCACCCAAACCAGAAATATCTATGCTTTTATAAACATCCAGAAAAGAAGCCAGTGAAATTCTAAAGAAATTTCAAGGTCAGGGAATAATGTTATTCCATGAAATTATCTAGTGTCCTCTAAAATTCATATGAACCTTCAATTTCATGGTTTTCATTATGTTTCTGTTAATACAGTTCTCCTGAGGAGAATGTTGCTGTGGAAGCTGTTTTGTATGTATTTGTATACACTCAGCTTTTTTCTTTGGGCACTCTTATAATTCTAGACATATTTCAGTCAGATGTGTAATCTTATTCTTAAAATTGTACACACATGAAAACAAGCAATAAGGCTTATATTGACTGTTCAAGCTAAAACTCAGCCTTCAGGCATGTCTTCAATGTGTATTAATCTACTCATGATTACTCTACATTCCTGTAGCCAACATGTTTATACTAGCTATACTTATTCTTGCACCTTTTCTCTGTAAAATAAGGAAAAAACTGAAACATCTTAAAATCTGTACATTGGAGAGATTCACCTAATTTGAGTCTAGATGTACCTCCTGCCATTTATTTTAGGTTCTTTATGAGTAGAAACAGAATGAATGTACTTGAATGCATGAAGACAGAATGAGTTTACTGAGCTAAGCATATGATAGCAGGTGCCTGGAAAAATTGCTATGACAGTGTGCCGAGGAAGACATGAAAATTGCATTCACTCATGTAAATTAGGAGGCAGAGAAAATTAATATTATTTATCTTATCCAATCTTTTTTTCTCATAGCTGATTTGCAGGGTATGTTTCCAGGGAATTGAAGGCTCAGAAAAAATTTGTTGGCATAGAGAGGACCAAAATGGATGCTTTCTCAATAGTAGAACTGTCACACATATTAAATTCCAGGTTAGCAACAGGCAAATATTAAAAGGCTTGACTTGACTCAGATCTTCTCTTTTGCATTTGGGAACTGATTCAAATCTGCCTTAGCAAGTGGGAATAAAAAAAAGTCAGTGTTCTGTGGTTCAGTTCTTTAAAAAATCCTTTCATATAAGAATCTCAATATAATTTACTCACAGCTTTTATTACATACACTGGAGATACGCACTGGACCTTCAAAAATTAGGTTAATCAATGCAAATATGTAGTTTTGGATGCAGTTTTGCATATTTTCAACTGGTTCTTCCATCCAAAACCTTGGAGTATGATTTTAAGAAACATAATTTTAGATAATGTCATTTGAATAAATTTTTAGTTCTTCCATTGAGTGTCTTCACTTTGAAAGCCACGATTTCCTTGAATTCCAAGCATCCAAATGAAGTATTGGCCTACAGAAATTTTTAGGCCTGCTTGACTAACTTCCATGTTTAGCAAAGACCACAAGTACAGACAACATCCCTAAAACATTAAGCTAGTATAAGAATAGGTATGCAAGAAGGTATGTGAATGACCTCAGTATACCTACTGGTTTTGAAAACATCAGTAGAAACCTAATTAAACATGTAATTCATCTCTTCAACCACAGTTTTAAAGTTATTTCATAAATCATCATACCCAGTGTTATTTGAAAAGACAGATCCTCTCTTTAATCACATATAATAGTGAAACCTTTGTAGCTTGAGAGTGGAGGCATCTCCTCACAGAAGCTACAGCTCTGCCTCTTTCCTACCCTGGACAAAGACAGAAGCTGCCCAGCACAGTGCAACTTTTTCATGAACACTGTGCTCTGTGTGGTAGGTCTAAGAAGAGTTTGGTTGCAGCCAATTCTGTAAAGAGAGAGTTGTTCTTCTAGGGAGGGAGGGCAGAATTTCACAGGTACTGTGATAGAGAATCCCCAAATGAGTTCCTGCCTGGGATAGTACGCCATTGATATTAAGTATTTACTTTCAGAATATGTCTGTTGTTTCAAAATTTCTTTGACAGGTTGAGTTATTTTTAAGTTACAAGACATTACATTTCTTCATAACCCACACAGTTTCTGTCTTCAATTCTCAGTTTATTATAATTTTCAGTAGGTGTTAAAAACACTGTGACTGGATATATTAAAATGCTAGTGAAATTGAGTCTCTGAGGGAATCAGATATTTCATCTGAGACATGGACAAGTCATTCAAAAATCAAGGGAAGCTATTCCTTCTCTCCCTGTACCTGTGTTTTCCATCACACTCACACACACATCACTAACACAATTTTTATCCTACAGATAATTTGAAGGCATTTCTATTCTTTTGTTAATGTGAGAAATGTGAGTTTAAAAATGCATATAATAAACAAGCTTAGTTTTCTTTGATATGCCAAAAGCTAAGGTTGCATTGCTAGCAAGTTTTCATCATATCTGAATAAGCACATTTGGCTTGCAGCTCTTTAGAGAGATAATTCACTGAAGAAAAGTGAATTTCAATGGCCTCAGCAGATGTTTAAAGTTCTGCATGTACGGGAACTGAATAAATATTTGCATGAATATGGAGTGTTATCACCAAGGAGTTCTCAGTCAAATTTTGGTCTCCTTACTAATATTGGTAAAGATAACAGGACTTTTAAATATTCCAAGTCAGAATAAAGGAACTTTAGGAAATCTAAGAGTTACAAATACAAAATTTTTCAAATAAAGCAACTTTCAGAACTCCTAGGAAACCTGCAGAGCATGTCACTTGAAGCAACAGGGATGGCAGTACTTGTTATCAGGCAGATCATGTTTGGTCTGATTGTGCATCATCCTACATTCAACCCCACAGTGTTGTTTTATGGTATCTGTTATTAAAAGACAGAGTTGTTCAGAAATAAAGACAGGGCTGCTGCATTGTCTTCTATCAAATTCTCCTCTGTCTCTGTCAGACCTGATGTTGTGGTTTAACCCCAGCCAACAACTAAATACCACACAAGTTACACAATCCTCACTTCCTCCCCATGTTGAAGGGGAGCAGAATAGAAAAGATAAATCTCCTGTGTTAAGATAAGAACAATTTAATAATTGAAACAAAAAACAAACAAAAAACAACCCAAATTTACATATTGAACATGACGTTCTACAGTATGGAATATCTCTTTGGTCAATTCCAGTCAGCTGTCCTGGCCATGCTTCTTGCAGCTCCTTGTGCAGATTCTCACTGGTAGAACACAGGAAACTGAAAAGTCCTTGACTCAGGGTAGAGCACTACCAAGCAACAACTAAAATATCAGTGCATTATCAATATTATTCAAATACTAAATCCAAAATACAGCACTGTACCAGCTACTAAGAACAGAATGCTGTCCCAACTGAAAACAGAAAATCTGTAGATAGTAAGGCATCCAAATCTTTATGTCCAACTCTATTTCATGTACTTCATTTGTTCAGCCACTGTCCACAATCTTGCAATTAGATCTTGATACTTTGAATAGAACAGCAGAACAAAGCAGCATTTTACTCTAAGGACAATAGAACAGAGCAACATAGCCTTGGAGAAGTAGATAAAGAATGTAACTTAAGCAAACAAAAGTTATGCACGACAAGCAGGATGCCAGCTCATCTCTGTGAGGCTGACCAAGTAGAAGTTATGAAAAACAATTATATTGTGCTTACTCAGAATTGGGGGTTGAGGAACAGCTACCTTAAAAGGACACTGGACTTTGAAGACCACTGAAGAAGATCCCCAAAGAACCATATTGAGACTTCTGATAAGGGGTGGGACTATGTAAAATAAATAATACATATGCATCAGAGACATGGGGAGAGCAAATGAATATGTAATTAATGTGTATGATGAAAACTCTGTTCACGTGACACTTGGCACACTTGACTAGAGGAAGGATCCTCTGAATGCCCAGTTCACTGCAATAAAAAATGTCTGGTTTTCAGTACTCAAAAGTGTGTTAGAAAATTTATATCTGGCTGATTTTGGTATCAACTTCCAGTCTGAAAGTTACAATTCTGGATGCAGCTTGAATTCAGAACTCTTGAAATCTTCTCATATTTCATTAATTTCATCACCAGTGATGTCTCAGAGTAATGGACTATAGGACTTCACTACCAGATACTGCCCTACTCCTAATATTTCATG
This sequence comes from Picathartes gymnocephalus, assembly GCA_013390045.1. Taxonomy (NCBI): domain Eukaryota; kingdom Metazoa; phylum Chordata; class Aves; order Passeriformes; family Picathartidae; genus Picathartes; species Picathartes gymnocephalus. The sequence goes on from WEKY01063535.1 coordinate 8,615, forward strand.
GTTCGTGATATTAAATGCTGTCCACCAGGTGGTGTAAACTTCAATTGTGTCCATAGGGAAGCACAAAGGCAGAGTTATTTCTTTAAAGAAATTGGTTATTCAGAACAAGTGGTGTTTTGCCAGGTCTCTCTTGGCATGCAGCAAACTAAATATTCCAGTTTTAAACAATTACCATTTCTGCCAGCTCTTATTTTGTATAATAAACTGTAGTGACCAAGGAGGTTTTTCTACACATATTGCCAGACTTGAGCAACAAAAATCTGTGACTGTTTTGAAGAGCAGGGGTTTCTGAATTTTCTTTGAGAACAGCACACTTTTTATTTGAACGGATACTCATGCACTCATGGAAGATGAGCTTAAAATCCTTCAAAGAGACGAGATCTTACTATTCCAGCCCCAGGAAAAGTGACAAAAGCAGTGCTATAACGTGTCATCATTTTCTTAATGTAGCTGCTAAAGCCAGTATCCATAGGTCCTGATAAGGGATGTCTGATGTTTTCTCACTAGTTGTATTTTTTTTCCATTTCCCTAGACATTTTTGACATGGAGAATTTTTATTCACAGGTTGCCGTTGTCTAGGAGATGGGGTATAAGCCTTTTCAACAGAAACTGTGAAAAAGAGAAAGAGAGAAAATGAGTAAGAAATTGAAATGACAGCTTTGGTGATAGCTTTTTGTTCATCTAGTCAACTGTACTATAATGCTGCTGAATGAGCAGTTTCCACTGTACCTCAGAAAAAATATGAAAGAGCAATGAGTATGTATTTCTTTCCTCCTTGTAGTGATGATATGATGTTTTTAATGGTGTTTCAACTTGCTGAAATAAAATTGTTACCAAATGTTCCTTATAACAGAAGTTGTCATTGTCTATGAAGTTTTAAAGTAGTAGTATATATAAAAATATGCCAGCACTTAACCTTCCATGATACCACAAGTAACCTAAGAGAAAAGTATCAGTATGAAAATCTCCTATCATGTCTTGCTGAATTCAATTTTTACTCTTCTTGTATCTGTTCAACTGGATCAATACAGTATAAAACCAGTTGTGTACATGCATTTTAAACTGATTTCCAAATACACCTCTTTGTGTCTCATACTTACATTTTGAAGACTGTATAGAGTCAGGGAATCGTTTGGGCTGGAAGGGACCTTAAAAATCATTTAGTTCCAACTCCCCTGTGATGGACAGGGACACCTTTCACTAGACCAAATTGCTCAGAGCCCTGCCCAACCAAGACTTCAACCCTTCCAGGGATGGGGCATCCACAGCTTCTCCGGGCAACATTGTCTGGTGCCTTATCACCCACAAACCCAATTTGGTCAGCCTTTCTTGACAAGAGAGGTGCCCCATCCCTCTAGTCAACTCTGTGGTCCTCTTTTGGATGCTCTCCAACAGGTTAATGTCCTTCTGTGCTGGGGACTGCAGAGCTGGATGCAGCACTGGAGGTGGGGTCTCACTAGAGCAGAGTAGAGGGACAGAATCACCTCACATCCACCAGCACACGCAAGTCCTTCTCAGCAGATCTGTCCATCTGTTCTTCCCTCAGCCTGTACCGATAGTGGGGTTTGTCCTGACCCAGAGGGAGCAGCTTGCACTTGGTCTGTTAAACCTCATGAAATTCCTATGGGCCCACTTCTTGAGCTTGCTCAGGTCCCTCTGGATGGCATCCTGTCCTTCAAGTGTGTCAACGGCACCACTCAGCTTAGTGCACTTGCTGAGGATGCACTTCATCCTTTGTCTATGTCATTAATGAAGATGTTAAATAACACTGGCCTTAATACAAATCCCAGAGGGACACCACTTTTCAGTGATGTCCATTGGGACTCTGAGCCATTGACCACTACCCTCTGGATGTGACCATCCAACCACTTTCTTATCCATCTAGCAGTCCACTCGTCAAATAACTTTCTCTTCAATTTAGCAAGAGGGATGTTGTGGCAGTGTCAAAGGCTTTACAGAAGTCCAGATTAGTAACACCTGTACCCTTCCCTTGTCCACTTATGTTGTCACGCTATCATAGCAAGGCCACTGGGCTGGAAAGGCAGGACTCGCCCTCGGTAAAGCTGTGCTAGCTGTCCCAAATCAGCTCCCTGTTCTCCATATGCCTTAGCATGGCTTCTAGAAAGACCTGTTCCAGGATCTTCCCAGGCACAGAGGTTGAGGCTGACAGGCCAGTAGTTCCCAGGGTCATCCTTTTTACCATTTTTAAAGATGGGTACAATGTTTCCCCTTTTCTAGTGACATGGGACTTCACCTGACTGCCATGAATTTTCAAATATCATGGAGAGTGGCTTGGCAACTGCATCAGCCAATTGCCTCAGGAGTCTGGGATACATCTCATCAGGTTCCATAAACATTCAGACTCCTCAGGTGGTCATGAACCTGATCTTTATATACAGTGTGAGGGACTTTGTTCCCTCACTTCCCATCCTGCTCTCTGTCCACTCAAAAGGTATGGGAAGAGGTGTTGTCATTGAAGACTGAGACAAAAACTGTTGAGTACCCCAATCTTCTTCTCATCCACCGTTACCAGTTTTCCAGCGTTGTTTATCAAGAGGGCGTACACCTTCTTTCACCTTCCTTTTCTGGTTAACACACTTGTAGAATCCCTTCCTGTTACTCTTTGCGTCCCTTTCCAGGTTCAGTTCCAGCTTTATCTTAGCCTTTCTCACCCCATCCCTACACAACCAAACTTCATCTCCAGGTCACTTGTCCTAGCTTCAACTGTCTATGCATTTGCTTCTATCCCTGTAGTTTGACCAGCAGTTCTCTATTCAGCCATGCTGGGCTCTTGCCTTCCTTGTTGGATTTCTTTCTCCTGGGGATTGCTAGCTCTTGGGCTTTGTGGAAGACTTTCCTTTAAGATCTCCCAGCTCTGTTCCAGTCCTTTGTCCCTGAGGACAGCCTCCAAGGGAATCCCATTGACTATCTCCCTGAAGAGCTGGAAGTCTTCCAGCTAGAATTCCTAAACTTCCTAGAGTTCGAGGGCTTAACTTTATTCCTTATCTGACCCATATCCCTCAGGACCATGAACTTCACCAATGCATGATCACTGCAGTCTAGGCTGCCTTCAATCTTGATGTCCCCAGCTAGCTCACTTTCACTGGTGACCAACAGATGCAGAAGGTATTCAATATGAGGGAACTTAGTTCAAGCTGTAATGAATACAAATTGCCCACTAATTAAGCAACTGATCTCAATTTACAGCTCAGTATTCAGAGATTTCAAGAAATCTTGGAGGCTGCATTTGCTTGAAGGCAATGTATAAAACACTTAAAACCAGCAGTATTTTCTACTTTCCATAAACAAAATTTCTTACTAGAGAAAATAAGAAGCTTTGCATATAGTTCCATATATAGCAATTATATTGTACATATGTGTGCATTAACTCCTGGAAATCCTGAAAAATCTATAATAAAAGTAATTCTAGGTACTTGTAGTGGTTATGAGCAATCTTAGACTGTATGATCATAGATTTTGATTACATTGGTTAAAATATTTCCTACAAGAGATAAAAACAGGAAGCAAATTGTAATGAAGAGGACAGAAAAGAGAGAATGGAGACAATCCAAAATCAATCCAATTTCCCTTCACTTTAATAAGGTTATTTAGCTAGGCAGATACTTCAAACAAACTATGTTCACATGCAGGCATTATGAAACCACTCACACAGAAAACAGGATGGCAGAGTGAAATGGGTAATGAACACTGAGACCCACATCCATAAGCTACACTGAGATAAAAGAGCATATGCAAAGCTGCTGCCCATACTTTGATAGATGCAATTTATTCAAGTTTAAAATTTAGCTCCATGGGAATACAGAGGGGCCATTGCTTTTCTGCCCTTCTGCATGCTTTGTTTCAGAGGTTCTAAGGAAGAAATCTGCAGTCTTGGGGAAAGCCTCTATTTCTATCTGCTTGAGCTTTGATTGACAGAAACAAAATCTATCATTTGCTTCTTAATTCTACATCATACCTGATCAGGCATGAATTTCACATTTACTTTATGACATCTACCTACATACAATACTGTGAATTTACTCCATGAGGTGAAGGCTGAGACAAGGCCCTCCTCATAAAAATACACACACACTATTTGCATGTATGTTTGGCCCAAGGCACTGGATTTTGCTCTTTCTCAAAGAAATTGTATTTTTGTAAATGATTTCATAAAGAAATGATCATTTAATGTAAATGTTAGCTCTGATTTATTCTGCCTTCAAGAAAGCTATTAAAATACACGAGAACTTTGCATTCACTTAACAGTACAAAACAGCAGAGTTGTCACAAGCCAAAAAGAAACCCAAAAGCAAGAAGCCCTAATCTGTCTACAAAAAAAGGGATATATTGTCTGCTTTGAAATTCTAGTTAATTTTTCTTTTTTGTTCTTCTTTTCTTGCTATCCTTTGGGGAGATCACTTCGAATTTGGTGGAAAAGTGCGTTTTGATATATGAGAAATAGCTATCCACTAGAGATTCACAGCGTTCATGAAAAAATACCATAACTTATTGAATGGACAGGGAAATGGAGGCACAGCAAGCTAGTAGCTCACCCAGCAGAGTAGTATCAGGAATAAAAGTGGGTATACCCAAACCACAGCTCCAAATCCTATCAGCTAGGACACTTTCTTGTCATTTGTAGTGACACACAGTCATGCATTTCCCACTTCATTTTTCCCTTTAGATAAATTCCTGTAGTGTTTCTACTGTGATCCCCTGAAGCATTTTCACAGCGTTGTGTTTTTTATCCTGATCTTAATACACCAGCGTCATTCTCTGTTACACTGTACAGCTGCATCCCAGCTAAACATGTTATGGGAAGTCTGATTATGAGCACACTGTAACCTGTTCATTTAATTTATAACTTTAATGTTCTTTGAATGCAAACTTTTATAGTGCATGAATATTGTAATTGATCCACTGTGAACAAAATGCTTAAATTAAGTTCATTCCTGCTGCAAAGCCTTGCCTTGAGATTACAGGCCCTGGAATGAATACATAAGTAAAACAGGATTTAAGAACACGGTAATGAGAAGATCAATAATATGTGCATGCAAAATGAGTACAAGGTAACGAATTCTGTACAACTGAAACCTGGGATGCTGCTTCAGCTGCAAGGTAACACAGAATCTTCTTGGATTCTCTATAATGTCTTCTCTGCATGAAACAGAGTGGTGTGAAGGTTTGGTGACCTCTTATTTGTACAACGGTGGGACGCGGGCGGCAGCAAAACCTTTCCCTGGGGCGTCTCTGGTCGGGGTGGAGGGGGCTTACCACATTCACAGGCGCAGCCGGTGGAAATGAGGCTGCGGAGACAGGAGGGGTTCTTGAGGGGTTTCCCTGCAGTTTTTTTGGCAGAGATCGATGCCTACACAGTGGCGGACTTTCAACACCACTCACATGATGGAAGGGGCAGCGGAAGAACCCAGGGGGTGGGGAATTTCAGGCTTTTACTGGCAAGGCAAGGGGCGGAGGGGTCCTGGGCATGATCCAGTGGGACGACAGGGGAGGAGTGGTTAGGAGAGCGGAGGCAGGGGAGGGGACACAGGCGGGTTAGGGTATGAGGGCCAATGGGAGGACAGGGAAGGAATGGCTAGGGGGCAGGGATCAGCGGGGTTACAGAACTCAGAACTTGGGTATGTGAGGCAAGCAGTGGAAACTGAAATTGAAATGGGTTGACATCTGGGTCCTTGATTCTCCATGAGAAAAGCCAAAACCTAGGGGCTGACCTTCCAGGGCATCCACAGTACAACACCAGGACCTCCAGAAAAATTAAGAAAGTTGTAACCAAAGTATCTAATCAAAATGCAAATCAACTACTTATTTAAGTATTCCCACTGTATCAGACCTACAGAATTGTGAGGCTGCCAATTAGCCTACCAACTTAAACATTTTAGATGAAATTGTCCTCAAAATGAAGGTCTGCTCAACCCACAAATTCACAGGCATTCCTATGCTGATAAACGGACTTTCTGTTTCCCCATCCCTAAGAACACAGAAATGTAGGATGAAATTAAGTAGCTTTATCAGCTAGTGACTTTTGCAGTTCCTCCTATAAATGGCATCCATCTCTACAGCAATGAATGTGAAATGACATTCAGCCCCTACTTTGGTCAGCCCCTATCTTCCCCTTCTATAATTATTCTTTCTGTTCCTCTTCACAGCCCATTAAAACTGAGATTTGTGAGCTAAACCTTGTTTTTCCAAAGCAATTGCAAAAAAATTTTTAAGGTATCATTGGAAGGAAAGAAGACACAAAAAAACCACCAAACAAACAAACAAAAAAAAACAACCAAAAAAAAAAAAAAAAACACAACAAAACCCCAAAAAAACCAAACCACAAAAAAAAAACCCCAA
>WEKY01063535.1:14986-35748 GCA_013390045.1 Picathartes gymnocephalus
ACACAAAAAAAAAACCCCAAAAACCCCCCGGCCCTAAAAAAAAAAAAAAAAAAAAAAAAAAAAATCACTAAAGAATGCTTATGAGATGTGACCTGAGTTTGAAATGAAAAGCTCTTAGGAGACGTCCCATTTTAGCTCTGTGAGACTTCCCATGGTGGAGCTTTAGATTAAAGCTTTTAATGAAGTTCAGCTGTAGAACACAAAAAATGCAGGTCTATTATTGCTGTTTTGCTGAATTTCCATTAATTTCATCTGATAGAAAAACAGCAAAGAACACTGGATTAACAGTAGCTATAAGAGGCCAATGCATATTAGGTACTAATTTGCACAGCATGGAAGTTCCACCCCCACTACTTTTTCTGGTCCCAGCTCTATAATAGGTGTGAACTCCCTGACTTCTCTTTTCATCAATCCCATCCATGCTGGGAAGTATCGCAGCTCTTTAAGTCGGTAATGGCTGCTACATGACCAGTAATAATTTCCATTTCCGTTATTGTTTCTTTAAGACAGAAAAAAAAGTAAACAAAGAAGTTACTTTTTATTTTATTAAAGTATTTGTAAAGTACAGCATTTCCAACACTGTGGTTATCTTATGTTCCTCCAACCAAGCATAGGCTTTGGAGGCAACAAACTTTATTTGAAACAAATCTAATTTATTAAATTTCTTTAGTCTTATCCTGAAAGATCACAAATAACTTTATAAACTGGGAACATATAACACCTCCTAACCTCTCAGTTCTGGAACAAAAAATTTTAAAAAGCCAAAGATCATAACAAACAACAGGGTATGTTTTATTTGTTGGAAACTGAAAAGACAGGCTAGGTAGGTAACATGCAGTTACTCAGTGGCCTAGAATATGGGCAAGCTCTTCTAAGACTGTACAGAATCTGGCTGGTATTGAGTTAGTTGTCTTCATAGCAACTCCTGTGGTACTGTGGGTTAGATTTGTGCTTAAATCAGTATTGATAATACTGGAGTATTTTGACTACAGTTAAACAGTGTTTGTACAGCATTAATGGTTTCTCCTTTCCCGTTGTGCACCCCCATCCCTTCAGAGAGAGTAAGCTGGGTGTCAGAAAGAAGTTAATAATTGTCTGAGACAGCTGTCCCAATTTTTTCAGAGGGAAATTCCGTAGTATATAACATCATAGTTAGCATTAAAACTGGGCTAGAGGAAGAAAGGTGTGGAGCTCCTTGGTTTCCAAGGTGGCCATTATGTGGAGACTGTCTGGGCATCAGTATGCTCGTGGGAGATGGCAAATTATTAAACTGCGTTGTGCAGCTTTTATCCTCTCTCCTTCACCTATTAAACTGTCTATATCTTGATCCATGAGTTTATTAGTTTCAGTCTTTTTATTCTCTCCCCTGTCCTGCTTGGTTGGGCTAGGGGAGGGAGCAATGAGTTTCTGTGTGTGCTTAGCTGCTGGCCGGGGCCGACTCATCACAAAAAGGAGGCAGAAAAAAGTATAAGAAAAATTATTTCTTTTGTAGAGACAGTCACTTTCAGCTAAAAAGGGACAAGTTCAGAGTGGTATAGATTAAAGCCTTTATAGTATAATAGACAAATACATCAAATGAAAATCACCACAAAAGGAAATTTGTTTACCTGGAATTTCATTTCAATGACGAAAAAAATGCTAAAACCCGACCAAAACAAACCAAACCCCAAAACTGAAACATCAAAATGTCTGGTTACAATGTACTTAGGAGAAAATTATTTTATTCTTTGCCAAAATATCTCTCGTATTTTGTAATTCCAGTCATACAATGTGCAAAGATTTAAATTTAAAGTCCAAATCCAAGCAAAGGTTTTGCTAGCTCTGTCTTTTTACTGTTATTTTTGATAGTAATGATTTTAGAACATCTTTTTGTTCATTGAACTTTGGAAGGAAGTCAGTACAGAATTCGCTTTGAAATTAGCAGAACTTAAAATGAACAGCAAGCGAGTTTTATATTGGCTGACTTTAATTATTTTCAGCACTTTTAAGTATTCAGAACTTTTAGGGTCTTAACAAAAAAGATAAATTTCTGTATAAACATTTTTTTATTTTAAAATGTATTTTTTTTTGCATCTGCTTCTTGATTTTCCAGCGTTACTATGCTATATTTCACTCAATGTCTTCCTAACTGGCTTCCCTGTCACTTAAAAGTGAACTAAACCTCAGCCAAGAGTCTTTTTTTATTGGTAGAGGCAGAATGTCAATGTCAAGCAGTCATGTAGCTTAGGAAGCAAGTTTAAACCCAGCTCAACCAACATCAGTGTGGCAAAATTACCAGTGACCATTACTCCAACCCACAAAAATTCCCAGTTCAAACTTATGCTAGCTCATCTTTAATATGAACATATTAATCTCCAGCATGCTCAATGGGACTTCAGCTGATTCTGTGTCCTTTCCATCCAAGGCTTTTTAGAATATGGCTAGTTTATTTTTGCCTGCTTCTTTTTCTCAATCTAAAATCCTAAATACTCAACAGTGGCAGTTGCATCTGCTGGTACCACAGTACTTCAATGGGAACTTCTGCGTGTTTTTATAACAGGTCTTAGAACTTCTGTGGTGTTTAACCCAGTCATCATATCTTCACTCATTCATGATGTCTAACAGTGTTTCTGTTCCCTTAAATTATTTCGTTATGCAAGATGTAATTCTCTGAGAGTGCCTCAGAGGTCTATGTCATATTGTAACCCTTCCATACAGGAAATAGCAGAGGGAAAAATGTTGTCATACTCCACTGCACAAAATTAAAGAGGAACTGAAGAATATACTGGGAGAGATTAATTTATTAATTTAATTTATTTAATGGAAACATTATATACTGAGATACCACAATCACAGCCACATACCAAAGCACATCTTCACATTAATCTTCCAAAGAGCATTCAAAATTAATTAGAAGTTCAAGCACTACCATTCCTTCTGGAACATAAATGTTTTATTTCAGCTGTAACCAGAAAGATAATAACCAGCACAAGCATTTGAAGGGAAATTACGTTTTGAGATGATAGTGCTCAGAAGCCCCAGAGCTTTTACACTGCTGAAGAAGAACAAAATTTTTCTTTCACATGGCAACAGGGATTAAAGCCATTTCTGGAAAGATGCGCATTTTGAACTAGCTCAGTGTGAATGACTGGCCTTAAACATGATTCATGTTTGTGTTAAAGTTCTGGCACATCAGAAGTTTTTGCTTCCAGTTTTTTGCCAAAAGAAGTGGTTGACACTCAGCTGCTTTATTTATTTTATTTTCCCTGCCATATCCTGAAGTTTTAGGGAAGCATTTCTGAAGTTGAAGCCTTCAAAGTCTAATTACAAGGAAAAAGGAGCTCTTTTCACATACTAGCTCACATTTTTGACTTCAACTACTTGTTTATCCACACACACAACAAATTAATCTGCTTAATTCATGTAGGTCAGATACTAACTTGTGCAAGACATAGCATGAGTGTGTGATTAGTGCAGAGTTGTCACTGTCAGCTACTGACTTCAGTGCTGCTGTAGTGGCTTGGAGCAACTGAGGATGCACCCTCAGATAATTTGACCAGTAAAACACCCAATGTTATAATTTTTTAGGCTTCAGTGAAGGAAATACTGAAAAATAACTTATAATACACGTATCTTAGAATGACCTCTATAAGATTACAGTTTTTAATACTTGTCAGCTTTCCATCTCTCTTGAGTACAAGGAAAATTAAAGTGATAGGAAATTGCATATGGAAAGGTTTACTTGTGGCATTGTGTGTATATCATTATTTCCAATACTGAAGAAAAACCTGTAACTGTATCTTCACTACTGGAACTTCAGCATTGCTGCCTTGGTCAGAATTTCAATTTACTAGTGGGTGAGTGTAGGGAAATCACTGGAAAGAGGTGTGATGTATTCCTCCAAGCATCTTAGAATTCTTGGGAACCAGCATCTAATCTGTGTCTCCCAGCTCTCTTCCTCTTGTACTTCTATGTATTAATTTCTTGATGGATATGATTCTGAAGGCTTTAGCTATTTGAGAGGAAAGAAAAAGGAATGGCATATAGTTTCACATATCAAGTTAAGCATAATAATTAACAGTATTAATTTTTTTTAATAGTATGTAAGACAATCAGCTTTAAAGCTTAGAATTTCACAAACTATACAACTAAATCTCTGTGAAACCTCTTCCAGCAGGTTTCTGGGGTGATAAAAGACAGAACCTGGGATAACAAGTTGACTTAGATTTTACTTCCGAGTTTACCCTTTGACTGCCTGTGATATAGACACAGTGAAGGACTATTTCCTAATTCATGAATAGAAGTAATCATATTGGCTGTCAAAAATGACCATGGAAGAACTGAGCTATATAAATTATTATTATTATTATGGGGACAGCTCAAAGCAGGCAGCAAAACAGGTGTTTTGCTGCTATTGTTATTGTCACCTTCAAAGGCTGTTAACCCCAGTGCTTCCAAGTATTCAGGTCTTCAAAACAACATGAAGCACACTGGTTTATGAGTATTGGATTCTGACAGCAGTAAGGACATTTCCCAGCCATGTCTTGATCCTGCAACAAGCAAGGGTGTCTGGTCCCACAGCTGGTTCAGCAAGCAGAGTCTGTAAAAACCTTCACAGCAAGGGATGAGAAGTTTGCCTTGCCTCACCTGCAGCCCTAATTTATCTCAGAAGAGACTGGGGACCTTGAATATTGAATGCTTTTGTTCAGTGACAGAATGCCTACTTGATCACTGAAGTCCTCTCTTTCAAGATGGTTGCTAACTGGAAACACAGATATTCCTCTAGTATTTCATTAGTCTGAAGCAAATGTACATTTACTTGACTACTAAATATTCTGACTCCAGTCATTAACTTCTGCCTTGTGTTTGTCTTCTGTGGTACTGGGAACTGCTAAGCTGTCACTTGCTGTGCAGTAGCATAGCACTCTCTCTCTACCTCTCTCCTGTTTCCAGAGCTGGAGGGAAGGTAGAAAGCTCTGCAGCTGTGTGTTGGGTCTGGCTGGAATGAAGTTAACACTCATCACATCATTGCATATGGTGCAGTGGTTTGGATTTGTGACTAGAACAGTAATGATAACAAACCAATCTTTTAGCTGTTGTTAAGCCATGTTTGCACAGCATCAAGACTTTTTTTCCTCCCATTCTATATGTGTGGGTCGCAGGTCCGCAAGAGTCTGAGAGAGGATACAGCCGGGCCACCTGACACAAACTGACCAAAGTGATATTCCATACCTTACAGTGTCTGCTCAACAATGAAAACTCAATGAAAGGGGGAGGAAGAGCTGATTCTCAGTGCTATGGTGTCAGTCTTCCCAAGCAGTCTTTACGTATACTGAGGCCTGGCTTCTCAGGAAGCAGCTGGACATCCACCTTTCAACAGGAATAGTGAATTAATTCCTAATTTGTCTTCCTTGTGTGTGCAGCTTCATTTCACTTATTCAACTGTCTATCTAAGCCCACAAGTTTTTTCACATTTGTGTTTCTGATTGTCTCTTCAATCTCACTGTCAGGGAATGAGTGAGTGTTGTGGTTTGAAAAGTGATTTTTCCCTGCAAGGAACTTGACAGCTTCCTTCAGGCCTGAGAGAACCAATTAGCTGGCTAGCTCTAAGACGAACACTCTGTTTCACCACTTAAGAAGCTGAGTACGTCTCTGTGATTCACATTTAAGAAAGGAGAAGCCCAGGAATCTCTCTCTTGCTTCCAGCTTCTGAACAGGTAACAGGGGGCCTGTGTGGCCTGGCAAGGCCGGCCTGGGCCGGGCCGAGGCCAAGCCTGCTTGGTTGGGCCCTGCCTGCTCTGCGGGGCCGGGCTGTGTTGGGCCAGGCAAGGCCCACTCAGCCGGGCTGGGCACAGCTAAGATCCTGCCATAGCTGAATCCTGGCCTGGCTGCTGAGATCCTGCCGCTCCTCTGTCAGAGACTGAAATAGTTCATGCCTCAAACATTGATATAAAGCTTTCTCATTTTAACAAAAACTGTATAAAGAAGCTACAACCAAAGAAGCCTCCCTGAAGATACCTGACTGGGACTTTGGACTGAAAGTCAAGCTGCTGATGAGATAAAGGCAAACCCATTGTTCAGTCGTCTCAGGCAGAGGGAAAGGTGTGCATCCTCCAAAAGGCCAAAGCCACCAGCTGTGCTGAGGATCATCCTCTGCTGAGTTTGGGGTGGGAGGAGAGCACAGCTCACAGAAGCCAGGTTTACACAGTCTCTCCCTGCAACCGAGGTGGGAGGAGGAGGTTTCAGATGTGTGGCATAACCTCTGGTCAGAGGCAATAAACGCCCATCCTCCAATTAAACAAACGGGCCCAGCTGTTGTGATGAATGAGTTATCTGGTTACATGAGTTAAAAGAAGTTACAAAAGTTAATTGTTAAGTTCGAATGGTGCTATTGTTTTAAATACTGTTCAGACAAGTTGAGGATGTTCTAAAGAGGTGTTGTTAAGAGGTGTTACTGTCTAAAGTTATACAGCCTGGAAAGGGAAAGACAGTAAATGTGGTCGCCAGATACCATATTCCATGTAAAAGACTGACCCTAATCAGACAAAGGAAAGGCCTTCCAGAAAGATCTAAGAATGACCTCATACTGAGAGAGAACCAATCAGATCCTAGGAAGCCCAAATAGACCAATGGGAGACAGGACCTTTTGAAAACCTGAATGGACCAATGGGAGGTTGGATTGAAAAACAAACCAATCAAGGGAGCGCCCGGACTGTATAAAAAGCAGCCTCCAGAGACCATCGGGGTCCTTTTGTCCTTTCATCCTCTTACCATTGTCCTTGTTTGTTGAAGACCTGGGAGAGTGGACTACGAGGGATCACCCGCCCTGAAAAGGACCCGGAGCAGACCTTGCGGAGGAGCGGCGCCTGCTTTGACTGGCTAGGGACCAAAGATGAGCCTTCCAGACTCACGGCATGCGATCGGCCTGTGACACCCCCTTGCTTTCTAGGCCTCTTAATAAAGTTCTTGTTGCTGAAGTCACTTGGGAGTCGTCTCCCCTTTCTCACACTGTGAAACCCCCCAGCCCCACAGGCCACATCCACGGGACTTTCATGTGAGAGGTAGCTGAGGGGGAGTCACAATCCTTCAAAGACCCCCCAAAGTGCTAGGCCTTGCACTACAGGACTGCAGGTGATGCAACAGATCCAGAGTCTGCTGTAAGAGACTGCCCTTCCCCTCCCCCACCTCTTCCGGGGGACACACCTGGACATGCCACCTGGCTTGAGGATATATTAACTCACGGGAATCTATGCTTGGTCACGGGGACCTTCACCAGCAAGAAGACCAGCTTGAGAGAGGATCAACGGAGCACCATTGAGATCCACAGAGTGGTGATACTTTCCTTATTCTGTCCCTGTTTCTCTCTTTCTCTCCCTCACACCTATTTCCTGTTTCTCTCTCTCTCTCTCTCGCTCTCTCTCTCTCTCTCTATCATATTTACTATCAAATAAACCCCATACTATTGTCACTGTCATATGGTCTTGTTTGCACCTTAATTTGGGCAGGAGCATTTCTAAGAACCTTAGTAATTGGATCATGACATCCTGCCTCCTCCCCTCTCTCCAGGAAAAGTTTGCAGCAGCTTCAGCCGCTGCCCAGCAGAGATCATGTGACCAACAACAGGGCCCAGGAGAGATCACAACTCTTTCAGTGCACAGGTGAAACTTACAGACATCAATCCTCTCTTGAGTAAGAGGAAGAAAAAGAGTGAAGGCACGTGAGGAAACCAACATGGAGACACCGAGGTCAGTGAAGAAGGAGCTGAAGTCCAGAAGGAGGAGAAAAGAGGAGATGCTTAAACCTGAAATTCTTTTGTAAGGCCATGGTGATGGACAGTGATATATTAGATCATTCCTTGTAACTCATGAATGCATTGGGGGGATGCAGCGTTCTAACTGCAGCCTGAGCAAAGGCACCCATGATGAAGCAAACAGATATTGAAGTAGCTGTGGTCTAATAAGAAACTTGAGCAGAGATCAGGAACCTTGCCACAGAGATGAGGGAGATGAGGGAGAAGAGAACCCTTGCCTCAGGGATAGAAGAAGAAAGTTTTTGCTTCCAGAGATAAGAGAAGAGAACCCTTGCTCCAGGGATAGGAGAAACGAAACCTTGCTTCCAGAGAGAGAGAAGAGAAGACCCTTTGCTTTTCTACCAGAACAGCTCATCCTTAAAATAGTACTCCATTAGACAGAGATGAGCCCTTGAAAGCAGTAGAGGGAAGAACTGTATGTCAAAGGAAGGGACTTTCACACTGCGAACAGATTTCTTTTTCTGGGCAGCTGATTCGCTGTGATATGAAGCCGAGAGAACGGTTTTCTTGTGGAAAAGTCTCCATGGCATGGCAGGAGAGACTCCTCTCCCTAACTGAACTGAGGAAAGACTATTTTAGAGGTGGTAAACTGACTGAGAGTCTCAGGTTTTGTGTCTTTAATTTGTTGGTGGGAGAAAAGAAATGAGGTGGGGGCAGGAGAAGTGTCTGAAGGTTCATTCTGGTTCTTAGCATTTTTCTTTTAGTTCTGTTAATAAAACTATCTTTATACCCTTTAAAGTTTTGAACCTGCTTTGCTTTTCTCCTAATCCTTTTCTCACAGCAGAAAATGAGTAAGTAAGTTTAGTGGGTGCACTGGTGTTTGTGCTCAACACAGAGTGCTCAACCCACTACATTAAATTGGTGCCACCTGAGAGGATGGTGAATCTAAACTGCTACATTAATTGGTGTTTCCGCCCACTTATTGAACTGAATCCGCTACAGTGAGCTACTGTTCAGGGAGGTATCAGCTGGATAGAGTCATCCCACCACAACCTGAGAGAATACATTACGAATATATACTTCCATACACACATCCTGCCTCTTCTGCCTGCCTCCTTTCTTAAGGTTCAGGTCTCCAAACAGCCATTTCTATTCATGGGACACATAGATAGAATGCAACAGGAAAAATCAGCCTATGCAATTCAGATCAAGGAAGCTTTACATCCCATTCTGATCAAATATACATGCAACCAGCTTTTCTTCACTTGAAGGATCAAATGAAATAGCAGCTTAGTTCTAAGAGCAGTAAATGAATGTGTACTTCTGGTAGACAACTGATACCTGAGCAGCAGACTTATTGAACCTTTGGTTAGTGGCTTATTTCTTACACAAGCAAAAAAAAAAATGTCGTAAAAGAACTTTCAGTTCTGTCTAAACCTTTTATTCTGTCTGTCTAAACCCTACTATCACCATCCATCACCTATCATATACACAAGTAGCTGTGTATTTTTATAGCTTAGTATAGCTTGAAGCATATGATTCCTACAAACTCATTCAGTCAGTCTATATATTCTTAAAGAAGAATAGTTGCTAAACATGAAGCCTCCTGAAACAGGGTTTCACTTCACACTAACTGCTGTATGGGCCCTGTGTGGGTACAAAACTGAAATTTATGGGGAGGGCTCTTAGTAGAAGCAACAGGACAAATATTGGCAGAAGAAAATTGATACAAAAATTCTTCATAATTTTAATCAAGACATGTAGTCTTTGTTGAAAGTTGTTAGAAATTTGTCCATTTGCTACCATAGTGGTGACCCAGATTTTCTATTTTTTAAAATAGTGTACTGATTTTGACTAGGATAGTTAACTTTCTTCATGGTAGCTTGCATGGTGCTATATTTGGTATTTGTGGTCAGAACTGTGTTGGTAACACACTGTTGAGTAGTGTTTATGTAGCATCAAGGCCTTTTCTGTTTCTCATGTTGCCCTACCAGCATCTAGGCTCAGGTGAGCAAGGAGTTGGTAGGGGACACAGCCAGGAGAGTTTGTCCAAATTAATGGAAGAGGTATTTCATGTCGTAAGATGTTGTACTGAGTGATAAAAAATTGAGGGGGGGAAGGGGAGAGGGGAAGATGGACAAAGGGATGACATGTAGAGAGATGGTGTTTTAATTTCCAAGTAACCATTATTCTTGGTGAAGTCCTGCTTTCCTTTGCATGCTTTGCTTGCATGCGCAGATTTTTCTTTAGCCATTAGTTTTCTCACTTTACCCTTCCAATTCTCTCTGCCATCCTGCTGCATGGGAGTGATCAAGCTGCTGTGTGGGACTGAACTGCCTACTGGGGTTAAACACAACAAATAGTATTTGTTTTGCATGTATGAGACATACATCATTCCCAAAACCTGAAGTATTTATCCAAAAATGTCTTCTTTTCTTACCCTATACTGACTTGTGTATTGCCACATGCCTTCAGAATTTAACTGTAGACTAAAAAAATTTGAAAGCTGGTCTCAGATGTAAGAATTTTTTTTCTATATCTTGAGATATGTCCAGAGAAAGAAACATAACATAATCTCCTTTAATCTGGTCACTCTCCTAATACACCAAAGTATGATATCAAAATTTTTTGCCACATCAGTTTAGCAGAAGTTCATGTTAAGTTGATAGTCTCTATTGATGCCTTAAGTTTTAAGTATTTTTCTTTTTCTATTCTGCTTTAGCTTCATATTAAGTGTTACTGAGTTCTCTTTACAGGGTAGTTAGACACAACAATTCTCTCCAGCTCAAAATTCAAGGACAATCCTTCCGAACCTCAGGTCCAAAAGCATAAACAACTTAAAAAGGAGGAGGGCAAGCAAGGAGGATGGAAATTCATCGTTCAAAGTTATTAATTGGACAGTTAACCTCAATATGCAAATGGACCATAACATATAAAAGTGTGAAACCCCGTGACCAAAGCCCTTTTGCGTCCATCTTGAGGCCCATCCTGGCAGGGCTGCAGCCAGGCTCTTGTGTTTCCAGGGTGTGGCCCTTGAAGGCCTTTCAATAAATACCTACTTTATTCCTCTAGTTTTGTGTAGCCTCTGTTCCAGGTCAAATTCATAAGGCATCACTGTGCCCTTTACAAAGAATTTTCCAGGATAACATCTCCCAGGCTTCATTTATAAACATATTACTTTGCATATGGCTACATCACATTTGAGCATAGACTTTACTACCTTTGAATAGAAATATTCCATAATGAGCATACTCATTTTTTTCTCTGATTATAAGGCAATAAAACAAAAAACATTCAAGAAGTCAACCTGGTTAACAGTCCCAAACAAAACTTACAAATTTCAGAGCAAGAATTAAGAGTTTAGAACACTATCTTTTATATAAAACATATTTGACTACTGTCAGTTATATTCCTTCTTTTACATGAATAGTATATCAGCTAGTCTGTTGTTTTACTTGGCTTACAACCCTGTAGACAATCAGATCATTTCCTAGAATCCAAAGAGAAATGTTTATTTATTGGTTGGGCAAAGAGCAGCACAAATGGAGGAGGAAGGCTTCTAAATCCAGTAACAGCTTCTGCTCATATCTAGACATGACAAACACAATGAGAGATGGATAAGTAGGTCAAGTTGTTTTTCATTTCTTGGATGGAGCTGTTACATGTTTGCGCAAGTAAAACTAATATCAGAATGTAGAAATATAAGAATGAAATTTCAGAAATAGTTACCTGAACTTTATCATGGGAGAAATCATAACATCTCCTCCCCTTAATAGCAAACCTGCCTCTAACTTATCCTGGTAATAAATCTGATGGTAATCCAGTCATTTTGCTGAATGACAAAGATGGCTCAAAGTACACCTGCTTTTCAAATATGTTTTCAGTTATGCTGATACAAACTTTAAAAATCCTGGACCAGTTCCTTGATCTGTTTGACCGTGCAGTTCTATAAAAATTACATCAGTATAGCTGAGAGGATGTAAAGAAACATGGAAACCATGAAAAGACAGAACAGTTCAAAGTGGCCTTGGCTCCAAGGAAGCAGTTTCTGTAATGATATTCAATGAGACCAATGGGAATTGATGAGTTTTTCCCCTAACTGAATCGAGAGTTGATTTCAATTAGAATTCCTAGCCCATGGCATTACTGTTATCATCTCTGCAAAATCACATTACAAAGAGCATAAGTTATTCAAACTAAGATTCAGAGTTTTCCATTGTTTCAAGAAGGCGACTGTAATTAGAGAGTATTACTTGGAGGCTATTAGATTAAATTACACATTCACATTCCATTTAAAGTTGGTGGATTTTCTAGATTGAAAGAAGATGTTAGATTCAATGGTAATGAAGCAATATTAACTAGGTAGTAGTTAGGTAAGAAGAGTAAACAAAATTATCATTAGGTTATATATCCATTTATTGGTGACAAAATGACAAAATGACAAAATTTATAATTTATCTATGGAAGAGCTTCCCTTTTTGATCAGATCTATACTGCCTTTATAATATTAATTCCTTCAAAACACAGAATAACCTCCATAGGAAAGTAATTATTAAAAATTTTCTGTCTAAGTAAAGACATTGGCATCACAGCTTATTTTCACAAGTTTATTATCTCCAGGCTATAAAAAATAGAATGTGTTAGCCATACATTCAGTAGCACATCAAAAAAGCCCAATTCAGAAAAGTTTATTAGAACAGAATTAATGGGCAGGACAAAAAGCCATTTTCAGAAGGAAACTAAAAATATTCTTCTCAGTTTAAAATATTAAGAATATAAAGAATATGTAAAAAGCCCCCAATCTTATGGATGCAAAAAGACAGCTAAAAGGAGAAATTTTCAGCTACAACTTTGCAGTAGCCTGCCTGTGTGAAGTATAAACATTCTCACACACTGAATCAAAACAACATAAGCGTCTCATGAGAAGCTTCAGCTTCTGCAGAGAGGAAGAATCCAAAACATTAGATTAACACTGCACCTATGACTCGTAATGTGTTTTCTTCTATGATTGGCTTATGATAATTGCTTATACTTTTTAGCCTGTAGGGTTTGGAGTCTGGTTGTCAGCCAATCAAATATTGCTTTTCACAAAGTATACTATAAAAAATATGTTCGCTGTTAATAAACTTGCTTAAGCCTGATTGAAACACAGCAGGAGTTCGTGTGGTTTTTTCAGGGGAACAGCGACACCTATCCTCTCAATTCCATTCGCATGTAGAATCACGCACTGAAAAAAATTTGGATGTCATATTTTTTAGTTTGGAGGCTGTTGTGGGTTTGTTTGTTTGTTTATTTTGTTTTGCTTTGTCTTATATTTTACTTTGAAGACTTTAGCAATACTGAATTGATTGTTTATGCTTCTAAGAATCATAAATACAGCTTTTTTTTATTTCAACAAATTCTTCATTGCCAATTCATCAAAATGATAAATTGAGCTTTTTGTAGTCCTAGGGTTATTATGTATAAAACAAAATGCTAGCAGGAAATAAATTTGCAATCTCACTTTGACTGTGGCATCTTATGGAGCTATTCCCTAATGATGAGTAAGAGTTTACTGAAAATATGGTTATGTTGAGCTATGTATTACCTGGAAGTTTGATTTTGATCAAACAATGTCATGGTATATGTCTCAACAAGAATGCAGAGCAGCGTTATTAACTAATTATTTAACTGTCATTTTTCTGGGAAAAAAAAAAAAAGCAGAAGAATAATTAATTTCAGAAGTCCTTACAGAAGGTGAAATGATCGAATTACAGTAAGTAAAGAACTATTGCAGAAAGTACTCAAATTAAAATTATGGAAAAATGTATTATTTATTATATATTGTTTTGAAAATCCACTTTCCGTGATAGAGAGACCAATTCCACTCCCAAAATTTTGCATTAGCAATTCTCTCTTTACTTAATAGAGGCTATCATTCATGTTGACAGTTAGTATGGTACTATTTTGCCTGCAGTTCTCAGTGGAACCTTTTTCGAATAACTTACTGCATGCCACTGAGGAAAACACTAACTGAGTACCTTAACACTGCATACCAAAGCAAAAAGGCTTTTTTACTAGGGTAGACAGGAGAGACCCAGGACAATTTGGGAAATGTTGCTGGAAGAGTAGCAAGAAGTATGCATTTCCTGGTATGCAAAAGTGAAAAAAAAAGTTAGTTTTTTGAGCTTGGCAATGTTTGGAAACAAGTTCTAGAGCCATGCAGCACTGTTCATCACATTAAATGTCCAGAGAGAGAAAAAATATGCGTTGTATTCAGAAATTGGAAAGTATTTTGGCTTACTGCTCCTTTTTCCCAAATCCACTACAAGGCTACCTGCTTTGTTTTACAGTTACTTTTCTAAGTCTCAGAGCTGTTGCAGTGTATAAAGCTTGCCTTGGTACGAGGCTAAGCTGTCTATCAAAACCTCCACCAATGGGATACTACTTACGTCACTGATCAAGGCATTACCCAGGCAATAACCCAAGCCAATCAGATGGCAAGTTGGGAGCTTTTGAATCAACCCTCTATAAAAGGAGCTACCGGAAATAAATCGCTCTCTTCTGCTGCTTGTTCGGAAGGGCTTGTGCCATTTTGTGTCTCCTCCCACACAGGGCGTCTTTGCTTTTAGAAATAGACACAACAGAAAAGAAAAATAATATTCCTTAGATTTGTTGAATCTATGGGTGTCCTTACATCACTGGGAACTAGTGGCGTACTAATGACTGCAGTAGCCATTCTTGGTGTTTAGTGGCATTTAGGGGTCCATCCTAGGTTTAGTCCTGCCTAATATTTTAATCAATGGAATGAATGATGGGACAGCATGTACACTCAGCTAGTCCGCAGGTGGCATAAGACTGGGAGAAGCAGTGATACCTCAGAGAGTTGTGCTGCCATGCACAGAGGCTGACAGTCTGTAGGGATGGGATAACAGGAGACCCATGAACCTCAGCAAAGGATAGTGCCAAGTCCTGCGTCTGGGGAGGAACAGCCCCACACACCAGTATCTGCTGAGGGACACCCACCTGGAAAGCAACTGGGCAGAAAATGCCCTGGGGTTACTGGCTGAACATGAGTCAGTGATGTGCCCTTGCAGCGAATGTTACTGGTATCCTGGGCTGCATTAGATGACATGTAGCCGGGAGATCAACAAAGGTGATCCAGTCCCTCTGCTCAGCACTGCTGAGACCACACCCAGAGTATTGTGTCCAGTTCTGGGCTCTGCAGTGCAAGGGAGGCATGGATGTGTTAGACAAATTCCAGAAAAAAGAAACTAAGATGTTCAGGAGACTGGAGCATCTCACCAGTGAGAAAAAGCTGGAACATCTGGGGCTCTTCAGCCTGGTGAAAACAAGGCTCAGCAGTAAGGTTACTAATTTGCTAAACACCTGAAGAGAGGGTGTAAAGAAGACAGATTCTTTTCAGTGGTGACAAGACCAGAGACAATGAACATAATTGGAAACACAGGAGGTTCCCTTTGAACATCAGAAAACACTTCTTGTCTGTGAGTGTGACTGAGTACTGCCACAGGTTTCTCAGGGAGACTGTGCAGTGTCCCTCTTTGGAGAATTTCAAAAGATGTCTGGGACACTGACTCCCTGTGGCCCTGCTTGACTGGGGATATTTGACTAGATGACATGCAGGACTCCCTTCTAACCTCAACCATTCTCTGATTCTGTGATTCTTTGATTCTGTGATTCTGTGATTCTCTGTCTGTTTCTGTAGCTCTAGGATATATAAATTCTATTACTCTGAAATAATTTTAGGTGATTAACATGGTGGCGATTTAGTATTAGATGTTTGTTTCTCGGTAAGATGTTCTTGAAAATAAAATCTATTAGAAGTCGAAGACAGAGATCTAGTAATTAAGTTAATTGTATCTGAGGCTTTTAAAAAGGACACAATCCATTTCTCTTCATTTAAACAACTGAATAACAGAAGACACAAAAATATCTGCTATTTCACTTCTTTCTAGCAGATTCATTAATACCCTGAGCTACAAAGGAAATTTCAAATAGCATCTTCTGCCAATATGGTTTTGCAGTTTTTACCACCTTACCAAAAAGACTGCTGAGCATATTGACCAGCTGTGATATATTCACTATGATGCTGACTATTCCAGTCCCTTAAATTTTTTTACTAGGTTGCACAAAATATCAGCATTAAAAACAGACAGTTCAAAAACCTAAGCCTGTATTTAAAACCACCTAGTCATTCTTTGTGGCCTGACTTTCTATGAAAATTTGCAATGCTTTATGGGAATTCTCTTGGTGAAGTGTCTGGTAGACATTTGAAAAAGTAATTTTGTATCATGGCAGATAATGAATAATTTAGGATGTCTCAAATAGCAGTAGAAGTTGCAGGATAATGATCTTATGTTCTATTTCTAGGATTTTCAGATTGACAGTTAAATAGTTCCTCTTACATATATGATGAAAAAGAAAAAAAATGCTCTCAAATTTTCTTCTTGAATAAACACAAATGTAAGCAAAATCAATAAAGAACCATGAGCCACTCAAGTAAAGTCACTGTCCTTTTTCTTGAGAACAGTTACATCAGTTATGTATAAATAGAAGTATTTTCTTGATTTTTTTTTTCACAGCAATGGGAGTACATTGTATTTGAAAAGACTGACACATTAGAGGACAAGTCTAGAAATCAATCTGATGTTTTGCCACAAAATCATCATGCAGCTCTAAGTGGTTCTGGTTTTGGCAATTTTCTTCACAGTAGCTAGTATGAGGCTATGTTTTGGATTTATGCTGAAAATAATGTTGATAATATAGAGATGCTTTTATTATTGCTGAGCAGTGCTTTCATAGGATTACAGCCTTTCCTGCTTCTGGTCTACTCCTCCAGGTAGGAGGCTGGGGCTGCACAAAGACTGGGGAGGGGAAACAGCCAGGACAGCTCACCTCAACTGACCAAAGGGTTATTCTGGACCCTGTGGCCTTGTGGTCACTGTGTAAAGCTCGGGGAAGAAGAAGGAATCAGGATGTTTAGAATGATACTCTTTGCCTCCCCAAGACACCATTCATCATGATGGAGCCCTGCTTTGAACATATGCCTACACATAGGAAATGGTGAATGAATTCCTTGTGTTTCTTTGATGTTGTGAGCAGCTTTTTCTCTACCTATTAAATTTTTTTCATCTCAACCCATGAGTTTTCACATTTTCACTCTTCCAGTTCTATCCCCCATTCCACCATGATGGAAGTGAGCAAGTGGCTATGTGGGACTTAATCAGTGGCTGGGTTTAAACCACAATATGAATGAAAAATACAGATTGCACTTTTGCCTGAGAGTATTATACTAGGCCACTGATTTTACCTAAATTCAAAATGCCATCCTGATACAACAAAAGAAAATACCATACCTTTTCAGTAGCTATTTCTACAAGAAATATAATGCATATTTGATGAATCTTTCTATTCTACTGAGTAGTTGCTAACATTTCTCTGAGTAACACATCCACAATTAAGAAAGAAGTGAGCCAGAGTAGTCTAGAAAGGAAGCATAGAAAGGATCAGGGCCGCAGTTTAGTAAAAGGAAAGCTTTACTTACAAGGAGAGACTAAACTACAAGAGTTTTCAGCCAGAAAGGAAAATACCAGCAAGAAAAAATTATAGCAGCTTTCATGGACCTAAAGGATTAATGAAGTTCCATCACCCTGCCTTTGGAGAATAGGTCAAACTGTGGTTGTGGAAAAAGGATATTTGTAAAGTTTTATTTAATACTATTTTACTGGGAAGCAGAAGTTTGCAGAGGAAGTCTATGGAATTGCATCACAAGGGGCTTGGGATTTTTATTCCTCTCTCCAACACCAAGTTAGGTAAATAACTGCCAGGAAAAAGGACGCATGATACTTTTAAGATAGAGATGTGGTGCAGATGACCTTTGGAAATCCCTTTTACATGTTTTTCCTTATGAATCTATGCTTCTACTTCATTATGCTATCACTGCAATACCAGAAATTCTGACAGAGCTTTAAAAAAGCTAAAAAGGGACCTTACAAAACAGAAATATCACTTTTCCTAATTTTGACCCAAACTGGAATCTGTGTGACAAAATCCCTGTCACAAACTTGTTGAATATCAGCTTAAAATGCATTCCTGCTCCCTGGCAGCTAGAACCTTTCATCCTCCAAATGGGTAAAAGTTACTAGTTCTTGCTAGGAGGAGAACTGCCAGGAGTCAGCTTTATTGTCTTGAAGTGAATTCAGTAAGTCAATAGCTGCTCTGGTCTTGCAATGAGAAATATAGAAATAATAGGCCCGTGCTGTTCATTGTACACATAATCAAATATGTTTTGTTTTGTTTGGTTTTATTTTCCTTAATAACTTCAAAGCAAAACCACATTTTAATGAACAGTTACCAGACGAGACATTGATTTATTTTATGCGATACTGCAGTTCTTATGTCCACTCTGACTGTCACAGGTGGGAGCTTCAGACAAAGTTTATTAGAGAAGTCCTCCCACTCAGGCACAAGGTATAGAAAGAATTCCCTGTATTTTCTAAACTCCTTCTCAGAGAGGAGCCTGGGTGCAGCTGGATCCAATCATAGCCCCAGACTTTGTCAACGATTTAAGTCTAAGGAGTTATAGAGATGTGTACAACTTTGCCCTTCAGGATTAAGGATTGTAATCCAGATATATTTCTACAAAAATGAATGATTTAGTGTGATAAATGATTAGGCAAAAAGATCTTAATCAGAATTTTTTACTGAAGAGTATAGAATCTAAAACTACTAGTATAGTATAGTATAGTATAGTAAAGTGTATTATGTCAAAGCAATTATATTAAAGCAATCATACTAAAGCTAGCAAAAAAGCCCCCAAACCTGGAAATTTTAAAGTAGAGATTTATGCCCATACCAACAACTGTGGGCAAATATCTTTCTCTCAGCTTCGAGAGGAAAACCTAGAGGGGCTTCCTCATCCAAAGAAGGAATTTCCACACACACTTCAAGAAGGGCTATGTTAGAAGAACCTGCCATTTGAAAGTGGAACTGGGTGTCTCCACACCAGATGTGCCAGATTAGTATTTTTAGATAAGGATGCTTTACAATATCTGCCCCATCTTTACCTCACTGTCAAGATGTTTAACTTTGGGGTTGATGAGTCAGACTGGTTTTAGCATAACTCAGCATCAAAAGCAGCATGCCACCCCCTCTCAGTCCGCCAATGATCGCTTTGCAAAACAGGACATTTTTTGAGTTCTTTTGCCCCATTCCAGGCAGAGCATCATGCTACATGGACATTGTCACAATAGGGCACTTTGTATTAGGCAGGAGGTTTAAGGTCCAGTCTCAAAACTGGTTATGCTTTTACCCACCATCATGTGGTTTTCTCCATGCTGACTGTGAAACCACTGTGACATCCAGAGATAGCATGTTACTGTGAACAGTTGTGAGACTGCCATGGTGACCAGAGATCATCTTACTCCACATGCTCTCTATTCTGGTGGATTTTTTAAGAAGCTGAGGGCAGATATTCCATGGCAATAAAAGTTCTTCACTGAAATTTTATTGATGATGGCAGGACTTTTGAAAGGTGCTTTTCTATGTGAAATATAAAAGGCACATCCAGCATGGACTATCATCTACTAGTTTGTCTGACACACCTTTTTTTCCAACCTTGATGTGCAGAAATGCTGAAACATGGTTAGAAGCAGAACATAGCAGGAGAGACCAGACAGGGAAAGACTAGCAAGATGCTAATTAGTATTTAATGAGGTTTTAGAGACCTGAGCTTAGACACTTCACACCCAGTTTTAAATGAATACATAAATCACCATCTTCCTTGTTTCAGGGGAAGGCACAGAAACAATCTTTCTCAGAGACGTGGAACTACACCAGCATTTTAGCATGGCAACACTGAGCAGTAGACTCCAATATCAGATGCCGTCAAGGCCACTAATGTCATATTTACATTCCCAAAGACCTATATCTGGCTGCATCTTTTTTGCCACAGCCTTGATGGGTAGCCAGCATGTCACAGATAGCATTAAGCTACACAAAGCTGCTCACCATAATACCTGACAGTCTGCGCATGTACATCATTAACTACAGCACTATGTAACACAAGCTTCAGCACGGTGTGCTTGAGCACTGCTTGAAGATGCCATGCCATGCTATGACTTTTGACTTTTAGTTCCATCTATTCTAAACCTGGCTTATCCTACAGAGTCACTTACTAGAACAGGCTTTTTAGTGAAATTTTTATTGATGTTAATTGATGCCATTCAAAAATAAAAAAGAAATAATACCTTTTTATAAAATGAAAAGATTCAAGGGAGAATGTACAGAGTTTTTCCTTCTCACATTGTAGATGGAGAGAGCAAATCTTGAAATGGGGGGAAAAAATTGCCCATTTAGTAGTTGAATTCGTTATCCTTTTTTTCCAGCTCTTTTTGACTTTTTTTTCTTTCTGAGCAATGAGCATTCGAAAAAGTTACTCTGTTTCATCTTACACTACACACAGTTTTCAGATAGTTTCACACTCTATTAAAAACTATGGTGCTATGCTGTGAGATTAAAAAAAATATAATCCAGCCATCACTGAGAACATTGTTCCCACATTCTATTACTGGTTGGCAGGTGGGCAAAACACCTGGTAAGAAACTTACATAAATTGGAAAGTATACTTTAAAGGCACTAGAAGTTTCAGTAAAGCTTTAAATATTTTACAAAAGCTGTGATCCATAGGCTTTGCCTTCAGCCAAAATCCACTCAAAGAGAAATAGGCCTAAAAAAACCCCTCTGCAATAAATAGATACCTCCTGGAGTTATTCTAGCCAGCAAATCTCCACCTTTGTGTTTTGAACAAAAGCTTCAGACAAACTTTGAAAAATCCTCCATGAAAGATAGAAGAAAATGGGAGAAGATACTTTTTTCACCTCTGTAAGTTTTTCTAGTTTGCCTCACAAAAGATCTATTTTAATAGCAATGTTAGGCCAATTTGGTGTCAGCACCAAGTTCTGAAGTACATGTTCTAAACTGCTGCTTCTCAATCCACTTCATGCTATTCTCATAAGACATAAGTTGTCAGAAA
>WEKY01063535.1:35792-67343 GCA_013390045.1 Picathartes gymnocephalus
TAAATGCTTTTCTTGATCTCAGCACAATGACAATGAACTTTTGAGAAAGGACAGCATGCAGAGAAAATAAACTCATATATATATATATATTTATATTTATATTTACATTTATAATTTGCTACATATACAAATTATAATATTTACAACAGAGATAATGGTAAGCTAGATGCACTTATATTGTAGGGGGTCTCTGTTTTCTGTTATAGGAGATGGAAAATTCCAGGCATTAAAATTGAGGTTGAATAGCAGTATTTTAAAATTAATCCAAGTTAGATGAGGTACTATATGATTGGGCAATACTAAACGGTAAAAAGTGATCTTCTCAGCTAAAAATCTGGTTTTTTGCTCTGAAGAAAAGGTAAAACTTCAGCAAATTCAGAGCTGAATGACAGATGAGATAATAAAAGATGACTCTACTAGAGAAAGATAATTCTGACATGATGTACTTACTTTCTTCAACATGTCATTTATGTCCATACAGGAAACTAGAATAAATAATCTTCCTGGACATCTACAAATGTCTCCTATCATGCCAAGTGGAAAATAATGATGAAGTTTGGGAAGTATGGGTGTTAGATGTATGAAGTAAATGAGAACTGGCTGAAGGAAGAGCCTTAAATGGGTTATACTGGAAAAGGAGTTTTGAGATTTTAAGGCACATGCCCAATAAATTTCTCTAGAATACAATTTGGGATCAGTTTCATTTACACTTTCATTTAATGATATTGACAAACTAGTCAATATACAGTCATGAAATTTGCCATCACGGTGCACTTGGTGAGCTGTCAATACAAAGGAGTCTTGGAGAAAGAACAGCTGACCTTGAGGACTGGAGCCATATAAATTGATGGACCTTTTTCTCATGAAACAGAGGTTCACAACCTTGTGAAGAAATAATGAGCTGAAAGCTCACTAGCTGACAGCAGAGATAAAAAATATACGGACTTCTTGAATTAATCACAGGAGGTGAATTGATGAAAATAAACTTGGCCGTGGCTATTAAAAAATCAAATACAATCCATAAGTAGGAGCAATGTCTAGTAGGCATAAGGAACTAAGAGAAGGGTAAGAGACATAAGCGACAGAAAAAAAACCAAAGAGAAAGCAAAGAGAGAAATGTCTTTGATCCTTGTCTTAAATTTAGAACATCAAATGAAATTATGAAAGCAAGCTCAATAAGAATATACATCTTCATAATACGCATAACTAATATTGTGGATTTTACCACATGAATGAATTCTGTGTGGTGTTGTAGATGTCAGACATATGAATGGAATATAAGGTAGTCAAACTGGATCCAGGATCCCAAGGAAAATTCCTTTACCTATGCTCCTAAAGTAATATATTTTTCCTGTCCTTCCCAGTGTTTATGTTCATATCCCCTTCCCATTCTATATTTTAAAATAAAAAGCTGGACATGTTAATTTCAATTTTAGTTGTAATATAGTCATAGATGTATACACATACATGTATTAGTGGGTATATAATAGATATTAAAGTAAATCATCTGTACACTATTTCAAGAAGAAATTGAATCATAGACATTGAAATCTAAAAATCTTATGCATCATATTATGGGGGAAGTAGTCTACAAGTGTAGATTATATTTCATAAATTTAAAGGAAATATTAGTCCTTGTACTAAGCCTCACTAAAATAAAGCTCATCTCATCTTGCCCCTAACAAAACAAATCAAACTGCAGTAACCAATAGAGGGAAGACAAATACACAAACTAAAATACCAGACACTAAACTGAGTACCAGACTATTAAACAGAGTACTAGAACCTTAAGTAGCAAGGCATATAGTTTGCTATATACTATATATGTCCTCCTTCACCACGGAGGGTATTTCAACAAATGTGCTAAATAGGATTTTGGGGTTTTTTCCTTTTCACGTATTCATCTAAGACTGCCCAGTCTCCTTATCTCACTTCCCTTTACAACACCACTCTGTTATATATAATAGGTTTTGTGTTATACACAATTACATGTTTCCAAATTAGCTCTCTAAATCATTTTCTGCTACATTTACAGTACCTAGTTTAACCCAGCAACACACCCTATTAGAGGGTCTGTGCCCCCGCTGCAGGCTTTGGTTTTATGCTTTGAATAAATATGTCTATGATAATGTTTGCTTGCTTGCTTGCTTGCATTTTGTTAGATGAGGTTGCAAATTTCCTTCCAAATTGCAGTGCTTGCAAAAACACCCACATGCTTAAGCTGATAAATGAAATGCTTACAACACATGATTATTATGAACAATTTTAATGAGAGAAAATTCAGAGGAAGACCAAGCAGTTCTGCAAAATTCAATATATATATAACTCTGCTGCCTTCAAAGAAAGCTATGAATTTGTTGTATAGAAGGAATCAAGGTCACAGCAAACACAGTGAGACATCTTGATGGGTAACTCCCTTGCCTCTCCTGATCCAATAGAGTTACACTGAAATGTAAAGAAACATCAGACTTTAGATCAGAAAGTATAGTTCATATTCAGTAAGAAACAAAGCTCTGCTACCATAAAATCCACACAGCTCCCCAAAGCAAGAAGTGGGTGATACTTTACATACTTAATAAACCTCACCCAGTTTTATCCAAAATAAATCTTTTTTATTTAGTTAGACTTAACAGTCCCAGCTAATATTTATTTGGAATTTATATACTTTAGTATCAAATTACTTTGTGATTATCATTAAGAGTCAAATTCTGCCTTTCAAATTCTGCACCTGGTCCTAGAGCAGACTGAGGAGAGTGAGGAGTTAAATTCCTCATTTTTGCTGCAGTCTTCTGGCTGCTTGTGTTTGTTAAGTAAGTGGAGCATGAAACAGAGCAACCAAGAAAAGGAAAGAGAGAGCAAGGGAGGGAGAAAAGTTTCCTAACCACCTAGTAATATGTCTGCTGTTAAATACAACAGAGTCTAAATTTGGTGGGAAATTCCATTGCTGAGTTCTTTAGATTTTATGAATCTAAATTGTCACATAATGCTCCATTCAAAGAGTCTATCAAACATCCATTTTGATCACAAGCGCACACACAAAACATTTCTTAATAACACACAGGGATGATATTAAAGACAAAGGGAAGGACGAAGAGATGAAGAGCGCAGCAATTACTAGATCTCTGTAATAGCAGTGATTTTATAAAATAAAACTCCTAAATTATCTTAAAGGCAACTGCAGTCATGCTGGAGAAGAAGGAAAACAGAAATGAAAAAGTGTTACCAGCAATTCCTGCCACAGCCCCATCCCACACATCTCAATAATTCTGCTCAAATAGTCCCCATTTCCATGAAGAATGAGCAAAGTACCTCAGATAAAAGGCATGTCCTACTAAGCCCTTAAATCTCAAATTAAAACCAGTAGTTCTTTTACAGAAATATGGAACATATTTTTTCTTCTTATTCTTATACAAAGCTTTTTCTGTGTGTGTGCATATTTGTCAAAGGGAAGTAAGAGGGGCAAGTACTGATCCCTTCATTCTCATGTCTGGTGACAGGACTCAAGGAAATGGCATATAGCTATGACAGGGGAAGTTTAGGTTAGAAATCAGGAGAAGCTTTTTCACCCAGAGGGTGATTGGGCACTAGAACAGGCTCCCCAGGGAAGTGGTCACAGCGCCAGCCTGACAGAGTTCAAGAAGCATTTGGACAATGCTGTCAGGTACATGGTGTGAAGCTTGGTGTCTCCTGTGCAGGGCCAGGAGCTGGACTCTAGGATCCTGATGAGTCTCTTACAACTCTGCGTAATCTATTATTTTATGAGCATTTTTCAGGAGTGCAATTTGCTTCTATTTCAGCTTACAGAAGCATACGCATAGTGACGCTGTAGAAACTCACCTGCTGTAGGCAACAATTTTCTCCGATGAAGCCGTATTCACTTTTTTTTGTAGAGAGGTTTTGCGTTTCTCTTATTAAAATTAAGGTTATAAGTCTTATTGAGAGGAATAGAGTTTTAAATAAAATATGGTAATGGAAGCGTTTTTACTGTTTTAGTTAGCATAGACCTGAGATCACTGAATGAACAGGGATTTCTACAGTATCTTGTATCACTTTGTTTATCCACCTTCCATCTCCAATTTGTCTGTTATGGAGTGCTCTTACCCGCTACATTCCTGATACATACCACAGATTTATGTGGAAAGGTGTGATGTGCCTGAATATCAAATTCATCAGAATCACAACAAAGAAATGGGAGACAAGGAGTCAAAGACAGGGACAACATTAAAACTCAAAAGAATCTGTATACTATCTGTATACTATGGATTCCCTCTTACCACATGGCCAAATGAAGCTTGAGTAATCCCCAAGCTGCTTCCATTCCAAACTCTTATCACACTGACATCCATATTTATCTGTTTTCAGAAGCCTGGGTAAATTCAGCCATGATATCAATGAATGGATAGGAACTGATGTAGTCTTTCTCTCTGAATATGATTCAAAACTGTACCAGGCTAACTGGAGAAAACAACAGTCCTCCTAGTGACTTGGGAAAGATGACTCTACAGCTCGTAAATTGTAAAGTAGGTATGTTTATTCAGTGCCGGGCGCAGGGGGGATCTCTCCTCTGTAGGTGTGCCCACTGTCTCTGGTGTTCCGTTTGGTATATATGGGGTTACAAGTTACATATTCATTAGGTTACCGGATATGCCTGTACATGTTCATAGCCTTTTCCCGAAATCATCTGCATGCTCCTTAGTCAGCATAACATGAGTTTCACACATGTGCAGTGCCACTCAGTGGTCGTGGGCAGGGGTCGTCTCCCTCAGAGCTGCACTTTCACCTCTCTCAGTTGTGTATGTTCCCTGACTTGTCGGTATGAGTTCAAACCTCAAGACTAGTTAAACCTGTCATCGGGAAAAACAGGGACTAAGTCATGGCTGTTTCTTTTTATCAGTGGCCTTGTTCCTTCCACTCAGTCTTGGTAAGTACATTCCACTCTGTCTTGGCAACCAAGCAACTAATACAGTCAGTTAGCAATTAACCCTATAGAGTCCTCGTATCACTAGTCCCTCAGTAAATTTAAGATTGCACAGAGCTACCTAACTTGCTATTTTTAATTTCAAGATAATTAAAATACTCCCCACAGCCTTAGAGTTCCCTGTCTCCCACAGGAAAAATAAAATAACCTTCCTTCTTTTTAATTTTTAACTGTCAATTGTTACACTACAGATACTGATCTAATACATCAAGTGGAATAAATAGGCCACCAATGAGGACACAATTGAGGTTACCATCCCTGGGGTTGACCTGTACTGTAAAAAGCCTCACTGACGGTGACATTGTCCCACATCTGCATGACATACTATGCTTGCTTATGAAGCAACTACTGATGCATAAGCAAACCAGTGTGAAATGAAATTGAGTTTTGCTTTGTTTTTTTTTTTAAACAGCTCACTTCTGGAGTCTAGAGTTAGTCTTAGGAACAGGTAGAAAACAACACCGCTACAGGATTCCATATTGTCCAAGTAAATGCAGTTGAAATTCAGGGAAATATACCAAGAGATTTTTAAACTTAGGAAGCCAATGAATGTAATGAAATAAATAACCATATTTTTCTAACTAATTTTTAGAAAAATTGCACAAATATTAAGAAAAAAATGTCTTCAAGAATTTGAAGTACTCATTCCAAAGTCTTACGAGATCATTAGAAGAATGATAAACCAAGTAGTTGTAGACTCTTCTAGTTTCGTTTTAATTGTTCGTGTTGTAAGCTTACATCTTATTCAAAATGTGATAGAAATATTGAACAAAATTAAACTTAAGTCAGACCACTGAGGAACCCAATTTCAAATAGCCCCACTTAATTCGTAAGCTAATGATAACTTCTCTCCAAGAGTGTTTTTTTGTGGACTATATACTCATTTTATCTAAGTTTTGTAGACTGTATTTCTGTAGTTTAAGGATACATCTAAGACTATATTATTAAAAGCAAAGGTGCAGTGCTGCTTGATACAATATTAGTCTGCCAGAGAAAACAGTTAGAGCAAATTAGCACAATTAGACCAAAAGATAATATGCATATATTGCCTATTTGAAAAAACAAACAACTATTCTACTTTCTTATGTATTGCTGATTCATCTTGGGTTTTTACCAGAAATCTAACTTTGGTTAAAATATTTGTGTTCTGTCTTCTCTCATTTATTTCATGCTTTAGTTTCAACTACTTATGCCACTGGATTTTTCCTCATTCTCTCCTTTTTTGCCCAAAATTAGCTGCTGGTGGAGTGTAAATTGGTTTAACGCTTCATATATATTTATCAAGCTATCTGTGGTGCTTCTAATTTGTGCAAATCCTTCTTGATTTAATTTCCCAAGAGCTTGCTAGATTTGGGATAATAAATAAATGGAATCTATTTGTAAAGAGCTTGCATTTCTTCTCTTTCCTCAATTGTGCAATTCAGATGCAACCTGCAAGAGGCCTTCTGCTGACTGCAATCTGCCAAAGAACAGCTGAACAATCACAAAGTGTCACAAAGATCTGACATGACTTAGGTCAGTGTGGTCATAGGGTTCAATTATTTTGTCAGTCAGTTCTTATAGAGCAGTACAGTGGCCTTTCACTCCACATATGGCCTCCTACTCTTTTTAAAAAATGAACCTGTTTATGCAAAACTATAGCACTTGTGTCAACCTGTACTGTGGTAATATATGGAGTCATTAGGCAGTAAACTGAGCAGCATCACAACAGGCATAGAAAGGTTCACATGATGCATGAGAAAGTTAGGTATCTGTAGAGTGAAATTACACTTGTAAAGAACAAATAATAAGAATACTGAGTATGTTAATATATTTCTGAAATAATAATAGCAATTAAACTTTTTCATTAAGTCATCCAGATTCCATCCAAAGGGATGTTACTGATACAGACTCATGCTCAGGTTAATTGAACTGTGTAAATCTAGTATTGTAATTTTCATGGCAATAAAAATTATTAAACTGAAATTTATAATATAATAATTAGAAAAAAATCACACAACAGCATGAAATATTTTTTTAAAATGAATAATCAGTTATAGGGGAAAAAAAAAAGACCAGATGGCCAAGTTATTCAAAGAAAGAGCATTAACTTAGAGGTCATTTTGGTGGCAACAGGATTATTGTTAAAATTAACAGTAATAATGCCATTTTTTATCAAATAAACTGAATTGGTTGCTCAGAAACAATTTTATTTTAAGTATTTTCTGTAAAATAATGTCAGGATATCTTTCCTATCTTGGAAGCACCACCTTGTCAAAATCTAAGTCATTCCCAGCAGTGTGTACTTGACCATATCTGATGGTTTCTAGTGACACTAAACAAAAACTGCATTAATTGTAGATATTACTGTAAAAATGACACATCCCTCACAAACCCTGTCTTTGATGAGTGTTCTCTTTCTCAGTAGACAGAATTCCTTTACTTGTCTGTGTCCCTCTTAGTCATAAGAGATTGATGCATACTTGAAAAAAGTTCACTGTGACAAATGTAAAGAAGTTACTGTGGATCCAAAATATCAGCCAGGAGTTCCTCTCACGTATTTCCCTAGACTGGAGTAAACTCAGACTCATTTCTGCCTGAAGCCCCTGTCCTGCAGTGGCAGAGTACGTTTAGATTCACTGCATGTAGTAGATCAAGTTTGATATACATGAGTACTAAATGACTGTAGTAGTGCATAAAGGGAAGCATATGTGAGAATCTTTGCAGAATCAGGACTCAAGAGAAATTTACCTTTCTAGATGATAAATTTGGTAGCTACCAGATACTAATTTAGAATTTAGAAGTACGTGATTTTAAATGCACCAGTTTATAATCCCAAATTCTCCCTGTCCCAAATGGTTTCAACAATGGGAATTATTATTGACTCACTCTTCCCACTGCCAATGATTGCTGATTTTGTATCACACTTCAATAACTAAGTTTACAGGCTTGGAAATAAAAGTCTAATCGAATTTTTTAACTGCTTTGAAGCCAAAGAACTAGAACAAGCATGAATTACAACAATCGAAAAATTGAAAACTATATCAGCTACAACAGCTAAGCAAAAAGTCATTTATTCCAATAGTGTAACATCAATTGAGAAAAAAATATTTCTCTTCCAAAGTTCCTGTCTCTTGTTAATATAAAGTATAAAAAGACTTGTTGTAGTCTTCTAAATATTTAGGGTTTTTTTTACTGCCCTTATCTTGAACACAGCCTATCATATGCACTTATACTAAATATTGGCCTATCATATGCACTTATACTAAATAAACCAAATCCTTTTAATCTGTCTAAAGACAGCGTATTACATAGTATCATTTCAAATTAACTTATATTTTATACCCAGAGAATATTACAATGGTAGCAAATCAGTAATTTTGGCAGAAAATCTGAAATGCCTAGGAGAGCCTGACTTTCACATCTAAGAATATGCCTTCTGAAACGTAGGTTGCTTTGAAGGTATTTCAGGTTCAAAGTCATAGATAGAGAAACCCTGAATCAGCAGTCACATTTGGAAGCCTTGTCCATGAGCTTCCTTCCCAATCTCAGAACACTGCTGTCCAGTAGCTGTTCAGAAGAAAGTGTTCTTCCCCCTGCTCTTTTCACAAACACTTGTGATGATGTAATAGGAGAGAAGAAACCACAGACTGAGCAGATTCCTTCTCATGACAATGTGGATTTAAGATTTCAGAGAGACTCCACAGCTAACATTTCCTTGATTGCCAGATCTTAATTAATAGAGCCTTTAGGCTTCTGATAGACATCATGCCCTAGAATAAAAGGTGGTGTAAAGGAAGAAGAAATTGAAGCAATTAATCTGACTAGATGCCTTGCAGTACCTTGAGAAGAAATGGAAATTTCTCACTAATAACCAATTGTATTAAACAAAAAATGTCAAGTGGAAATGTTTGAAAACTAACAAAACTGAGGAAAATGTATGTCACAATTCATCTTTACTTCCTGGTAGAAAGACAATAAAAGATCTATATTTCATTTGTTTCCTCAACTTATTTGAGAAGCATTTAACAGTCCCCCATCCGTACCCAGTTCTCTTAGCACAAGTGAGAGCATCCAAAACAAGAAATGGGCTGTAGACAGTATAAAATTTCCATCTTTTCTCAAGTTCTTTCTTTTGTTTGGGATGGATCAATTAACCTCTCAAGTGTTATTCCTTTACATTTTTTGTCTTTCCTGTCTCCTGTGGGTCAAGCCCATAAAATAAAACAGAATTGTCTGGATATCAGGCTCATATTTATGGCTGGCAAAGGTACGTTGAATGTATTTGTTTCAGGAGCCTGAGGTTCACCTGTAAATAGGAAGTGCACATACTTAATATTTTTTTTTCTTAAGACTTCCAGATATTTGCCAGCCTGGTCAGGGGTACTGTTCTGTGTATAAGGCAGCATTAGTGAAAAGCAAAAGGGCATATAGAGGTGATCTGTGAACAGTATCTATCTGTACACAGATGTAAATATTAAAGACCAATCTCCTACAGGGTTATTTTGTGTTACTTCCACCCACAACCAGTTTTGAATATTTTTCATGCTAAATATAAATTCTGAGTATTTCAAACTGATGAGACACATTTTCAATTCATATCAGAGTTCCATTTTTGAAATATAGCACAAGTAAAAGATTACATAGGCAAGTGGCATGATATCTTGTTATACATTATGCTGGTATTTACTTGACTGCAGAGGAATAGGAAGACAGAATTAAGCAAAGAGAAAACAGACTATAATGCAATGAAAGACACATAGAGGATAAGAAACACATAAGTAAAGCTATGAATATCAGTAGTTTGTGTGCTTTTTCCATGTTTTTGAAATTAAAAACTTTTTCCCAAGATGAGCTACTAAACTCGCATATTTTGGAATATGAAATCCAAAAGTTTACATCTCTACAAAAATGAAGAAATGCTTCAGTGTACTTCTATCCCATGAAACATTTAAATTGTCTATTTTTAATGGTGTTTTCTCATAGTAGGAGCATTGATAGTATCACTTTTCACACATTAGCAGTGCACAGTACTCTTCTCTGCAGACATAGAGGTTTTTTAAAACATCCTCCACCTCCCACAGAATTTGTAAATGTCATTTGCTTTAGGTGTCATGAACACCCTCAAGATGATTTATGAACGACTAGCCTAAATCAGAATTGAAAGTGTAGAAATGGAAAAGAAATCCTGTGGAAGAGAGGTCACACAGAGGAAGATGGGAAGAAATGTTCTCTAAAAACACAGCTGCTTGGAGAAATGAACAAGGAGTCTGAGAAAGTACCAGGAAAGCTGCCAAATTATTTTCTACTCTTCCTTAGCAGGGCAACACCCTTTTTGTTACCAATAAACAGTTCTCAGATATAATATTTGTCTTGTTTGGCTTAACTTTGTGCAAGACTATCCATTTTAAAAGAAATCCCTGCAGTTCCCCATAGTGGAACACGACAGTCATGCAACATTAAATTTAAAAATTCAGTTCAAAAATTTTGAGAAGTTCCATGCTTTTTTAAAAGTTGAGAAAGATGTTAATGTTTCTGTTACTAAGCATTCTTGTGCATAAGAAACAGAAGAAAGGAGAACTCATAGGTCACATTTACGAAGTAGAAAAATCCAATTGCAGCAGATGTATAGTAAATAACTTGTGTATTTATCATTAATATTTGGCAAGGAACTCTATAGAAATTAAGAATTTTGAAATAGAGAGTTTTTTTTAAAAATTTCTTGCTAAGATAGAATACCAATTAAATTGAAAGTAAAGAATAGTAAAGAAAAAGGCTATAGTGGACCCATGCTATGTATACACCAGCTCCAACCAGTAACCACATCACCACATACAGTCTTTGTTTACTGACGTTCAATGATGAGATTGCACAAGTATTAGATGTTCCAAAATACTAATTTTAATTACACATAATTTTTGATTGTTGAACTAAATTTCACAGTCACTATTTAGTTAACATAAAAAACCAAAAACAACCAAACCAAACCAAACCAAAACAAACCCACAAAAAAACAAAACCAAAAAACACCAAAACCAAAACACACTAACCTTAAATTTTTCTCTTAATAAAGAAGTTAAGACCAAATGCTATGCTTGGTTCTTTTCCTACACAAATATCCTTTATGACATGAGCTTACAATACTTAAACTTCTGGGCAATTTTCTTCTCCAGGAACATTTGGACAAAACAAGACACTTGACTGAAAAAAAAAGGCTCTTAGAAATTTACACCCAAAGTTGTTTTCTTAACTGGGGAGGTGGGGATCTAATAGGTTGAAAAATATGTGAAGTCTTAGTTTTATTGGGTTGTAAGATGAGTTGTCCACCAGGAAATTACAATGGAGTCCAATAGTTCTTTGATTTTATTCAGCTCTCTTCATACACTGACCCTCAAGCTACAGCAACAATTTGTATGGAGTCAGAAATTCCACCCAAAGGAATTTTATTATAAATATAGGGAAACTTAGATTATATACTTAATTAATGCAACAGTATTTCCATTAAGCAATCAGAATAAAAGTTTAGGCAGCTGTCTTTGAAATTTTATCCTTGATATGGAGGATACAC
Organism: Picathartes gymnocephalus; assembly: GCA_013390045.1. Classification (NCBI taxonomy): domain Eukaryota; kingdom Metazoa; phylum Chordata; class Aves; order Passeriformes; family Picathartidae; genus Picathartes; species Picathartes gymnocephalus. Next base: position 47,318 of record WEKY01063535.1, read on the forward strand.
GAGCAAAGCAATGCCAGTTCACAACACAAAATACTTAAAAGTTTCAAAAGATAAATTTTAGCTTCACTTGGCAGATTATTCTTCAGCACTGTAATTCCCTTTGATGTACTTAGGTAAACTTTATCTCAAGCTGCATTGAATTTGAAAGCAATATCTAAGCAAAGAAGCAGCCATAAGAGGAGGCAGTGTTCAAGAATAAATTATTGTCAAGATCTATGTTATGGGAGACAGTGTGACATTTAACTGAACTGTCTCTTGAAAAAAAAGATAACATGGTGGTCTAGAGCCACACACTGGAGCATGACACACAACTGGATTCACTGCAATATCCCTTCCTTCCAAAATATTGCAACAACTACCATTTTAATCTGTCCACATATACAGCATAAGTGTATATTTAAAATAGTGGCCTGGTCAGTGAAATAGGGATTTGGGCTTTGAGATGCTTTCTTTTTGGATTTTTTGTTTTTCCCTTTTAAAGCTGGTCATAGAGGTTTCAATAGTTCATGAGCTACTTAAGGGCTACATTGCTTACATTGTACTTAAGGGCTACAGTATTAGTGTCTTGTCCCAGTACTGAGTACAGCAGTGGCTAACATGCCTAAAAAGGTAAAACTTGCTTTTTGTGTACACACGCGCGTGCACACACACACACACAAACACACACACATTTTATAACTCCGAGCCAAACATCTAGGTTCTACCAGAGACATCTAACAACGTCTCCACCAACAACTCTGAAGACATTAGTAGAAAAGTGGTATATTCACCTCAACTGGTACCAGGAATGCTAGTGCAAGGGTTTGCAAATGTTGACTGAAGAACCGACAATGCTCTCCTGAACCTCAGGGTGGCAGTGTGATAGATACCTTTTGGGGGACCAGGGATGATGCAGCCTTAACCTCCACAGTGGGTCTTGAAAAACAGCCTCTGATTTCCCTTCCTTCATAAGAAAAGGGATTTTTTTTACATGCTGAAAAATACAGGAAAACAAAACAGTGCATGGTAAGTGAAGACAGATGAAGGAATCACTCCCAAACTGCGCTAATTAGTGTAGACACAGCCCTCATGATTGCCATTAGCTTCCTCAGAAAGAAGACAAGACAAGCCAATAATCTGCCACACCTCTGACCTGACGTTTACCTGACTCCTCAATTTAGATCACAGGTCAGCAGTAATCCAATAATCAAAAAGGAGACTAGAACATTGGTGTTTAGAATGAAAAGGACCTTTCTGAGCTTGCTTTTCTTATTTCTAAAAAGGCATGGTTTTGATCTGTCACTGTTGCTGAGAAATATTTTAAAATTGAAGATGCATAATAAGCAAGTGTCTAAAACTGCCCAGCAAATAAACAGCTTCCAGTCTTCAAATTTTCTAATTTTCAATGGCATCTTGGCTGAGTTATCAATATTAAATATAGTAACCCATGCACACAGGCTTATATAAAGTGTCAACTCCACCGTAGATGCCTTTTATCTTCTTCCTCAGTTTTCCCTTCCAACCTAGTAGTCTGTGCACACAGGTGCTCGGCATACCACCAGCTCCTCAGGATCCTAGTGGTGAGCTGGTAGCTGGTTCATTTTGCAGACTTTTTGATTAGAATATTACTAATCAGCTATCACTCTCTCACTGCAAGGCAACCTGTTCATCTTTCTACATGTATGCAGCAGTAACTATCACAATCTTCTTGCAGTAAAACCAAAGAAACCCACATAAGTGTCAGAAGAAGAAAATCTCTGTTTTGCTAGTAATTTATTTTAAAATTTATTCATTTCCTTGTCGAATGAAAAATGCAGCTAAATTCCTTTTTTTAATAAAAGTAGGTCATATTGTTTTCCATGTATTTTGACAGGCAATCAAAGATAATTCCTTTGCAAGGAAAGATAAAACTGTTTTTGATTGACAAGTCTCACTTCCTGCTGATTCATATTTCTTTATGTTCAATAAAAGAATAAGATTTTTTGCCAATCTAAAAGTTCCATCAACTTACAAAAAAAGCTGCATCAGGATGAATTGGCAAAGTGACCAACCATTATCTTACAATATCTCTAAGAAAACTGCATGTTCTTACATTCATGCGTATGCCAGCAGTATTTTTCAGGACAAGAGCAGAGGAATACTCCTTACTAATGTAAACATAGCCACAGTATGAGAGAAAACCCAAAGAATAAAGAGATGGAAGCTCTAGGAAATCCTACAGTACTCTAGTTCACAAAGACATTACTTTTCAAGTTTATTTCTATTGGATTGTCTTCCAAGGAGAAGATGCAGAAGAATTGGTAACTTCAGTCTCTCTTTATTCTCCAAAGACAATAAATTCTTCATTCTTGGCTAAGTCTAAAAGAATTCCATTGCAGCAAATAAAAACCGATCCCTTACAAAAAGCTGTTCCTGACACTAGTGAAGAGGTGAGGGGGCTGATATAACCTTCAATATATATTCAGTATTACTGTAGTGAAATAAATTTTGTAATCAAAGTGTGAAATGGCTGTGTAAAGACTTTATTATTCATTTATTTATATAGAGCCAGAAACACTCCTTCAGATATCATATCTATCTCCATATTGCCCTAAGATTTTTCTTGAAAGCCTGGACAGATAGTATGCCATTTACAGAAATTTTTAGGTACCCTAGGCATTTTGATAGTTTGCTTTATTATCTCTTTATAATCTTTTTCTTTTTTATTAAAATATCAGCAACATTTTAAAACACACACACAAATTGTTCTACTATTTGTGTTTCATCTCATGTGAAGATCAAACTGTGAGAGGTAGGTTTAGATTAGATATTACGTAGAAATCCTTAACTGTGAGGATGGGGAGGCATTGGAACAAGTTGCTCAGAAAAGGTGTGGATGTCCCATCCTGGAAATATTTAAGGCCAGGCTGGACGGAGCTCTAAACAACCAGATCTAGTGAAAAGTGTCCCTGCCTATGTCATGGGGGGTGGAACTGTATGATCTTTAAGGCCTCTTCCAAACCAAATGTAGAGGTTTTAGTTCGCCATCCTCACATGGCACCAATTTAATGTAGTGGGTTGAGCACTCTGGCTGAACACCAGTGCACCCACTAAATTTATTTACACATTTTCTGCTGTGAGAAAAGGATTGGGAGAAAAGCAAAGCAGGTTCAAAACCTTTAAAGGTATAAAGACAGCTTTATTAACAGAACTAAGAGAAAAATTATAAGAACTAGAATAAACCTTCAGACACTTCTCCTCCCCCCACCTCATTAATTCCTTCCCACCAGCAATGTAAAGAAACAAAACCTGGGATTTTCAGTCAGTTTACCACCTCTAAAATCATCTTTCTTCAGTTCACTTAGGGAGAAGAGTCTCTCCTACCATGCCATGGAGACTCTTCCACAAGAACACAGTTCTCTCATGGCTCCAATATCACAGCACATCAGCCGCCCGGAAAAGGAAATCTGTTTGCAAAGTGAAAGCCCCTTCGCTCGACCTACAGTTCTTCCCGCAATTGCTTTCAAGGGCTCATCTCTGTCTCATGGGGTACTATTTTAAGGATGAGCTGCTCTCTGGAAGCAAGGTTTCTCCTCTCCCTGGAGCAAGGGTTTTTTTTTCTTCTATCTCTGGCACAAGGGTTCTCTTCTCCTATCTCTGAGAGCAAAAATGTTCTTCTTCTATCCCTGGGGCAAGCACTCTCATCTCTCTCTGTTCAAGTTTCTTATTAGACCACAGCTATTTCAACATCTACTTACTTCATCATGGGTGCCTTTGCTCAGGCTGCAGTTAGAATGCTGCATCCCCCCAATGCATTAATGAGTTACAAGGAATGATCTAATATATCACTGTCCATCACCATGGCCTTACAAAAGAATTTCAGGTTTAAGCATCTCCTCTTTTCTCCTCCTTCTGGACTTCAGCTCCTTCTTCACTGACCTCGATGTCTCTACGTGCCTTCAATGTCTCCTCACGTGCCTTCACTCTTTTTCTTCTTCTGACTCGAGAGAGGATTGATGTCTGTAAGTTTCACCTGTGCACTGCAAAAGTTAGTATCTCTGCCGGGCCCTGTTGGTCACACGATATCTGCTGGGCGGCGGCTGAAGCTGCTGCAGACTTTTCCCGGGGAGAGGGGGCAGGAGCGGCAGGATCTCAGCATCCAGGCCAGGATTCAGATGCTGCAGGATCTCAGCCACGCCCAGGCCCAGCCTGGCCCAGCCCTGCAGTGCCGGCAGGGCTTGACCGTGAGGGCCTGGCCAGGGCCCGGCCCAGCCAGCCCCGCTGGGCCGCGCAGGCCCCCTCTTACCTGTTCAGAAGCTGGAAGCAAGAGAGAGTTTTGCAGCCTTTTCTTTTCTTAAATGTGAATCACAGAGACATACTCAGCTTCTTAAGTGGTGAAACAGAGTGTCCATCTTAGAACCAGCCAGCTAATTGGTTCTCCCAGGCCTAAAGGAAGCTGTCAAGTTCCTTGCAGGGAAAAATCACTTTTTAAACTACGACACCAAACCATTCTATGTTTCTATGTTTATATATAGGACTTTTTTAAGCCCAGATAGTGTTTGTACAAGTCTGCTGGAACCTACATACTAGCTGGTTAGTTCTTCCCACACCTGAGCAAGTGTACCTACAATGGTGACACACCTTCCTTTCCCTTCTCACTAGAACCATCCTGGTTAAAATAAAGACCACAAAAATGACAAGTAATATTTTATTTAGCTATAGACAAATAACCCTTTGACAAGTGGCTAAAGAGAAGAAAAGTAACTGAATTTTGTGGTATCTCCAGAAACATACATTCAGCAATTCTCTCTCCTTCTATGGCAACACGCTCAATTTTTTTCCTGAATTCCCTTAACAATAATAGTTTCAAATAGTGTGCTTTCCAACAGGCAACTTCCTGAAAATCCCACATTGTCATCCACCTAAATTCCTCAGCATTCCCTGGAAGCATCCTATAATCAGCATTGTTTATTAGTAAGACAAGTTTTGTCATGGAAAAAAAAAATTCCTCCCTTTGGCACGAGAAAGAGAGAATGAAAAAGAAGGGCAAAATTAATGCTTTTAACTTCATGAACATTATAATGGATTAGTTTCAAAGGATGGGAATAATACCTTCCAAATATAACATGATAATTGCTAATTACTTACACTGTCTACCATATTCAAAACCCTAATTTGTAAAGTTCAACTTTATTTAATCACTTGAGAGCTGTATAGTAGCATATTTTTTAGAAGGCATCTTTGATACAGGCAAGGTTCAGAAGGTCTCTATCTGTTTTCTTCTGTTCAGCCAATAGAAGGAAAACAATGATAAATAATGCAAAGTTAAGAGATTAAAAATATTCTTAATTATTTTGTTTTATTCTTTCTATCTATCACCTTTAATTTGATTTGCCTATCTCTTCCTGAGGGATCATATCCCTGCTTTTTTCCTCTTGAAGTTTCTTTTTTTTGGATTTTCACCTTTGGCTTACCTAAGGATGAACTGAAGTAACATTTCTTTTCTTACATGGTGCAGCCTCCACATTAGAGTTTATTTGTTGAAACTGTACCTTTATATTAATAGAAGTAGTACTACTAAAACTATTAGTCTGTTGGAGAAACACCAAGATTTTTTTTTTTAAGGCTATGCAGTATAAAAAGAATCTAAACATTTAAAACAAATTGAAGCAGGAAATATCATATAGTGTGAAATGGTTGTCAAGTTCTCTTTCAGTTAGTGCACTCAAAGTGACAACTAAGCCTTTTATCGAGTGACAGAGAGCAATGTTTTCCTCAGGTGAGAGTTCCTTTTAGGCCAATAACAAGACAGAGGTCTGAAACTCAGATAATTCCACTTCTTGTCTGAAAAGACTCTGCTCCTATTTCAGTCCAGTCATTAACTCCAACAGCACATCTTTCTGGTTTGCTCAGATGTTGCTGTTGCATGACCAAGAGTGTGCAGATCCACCATGGGCCAGTAAATGCTGTCCTTTCTTTGGGCACGAGGTGGCATGACCTGCACTCAACATATGATGCATCAAAGACAGTTCCATTATCCTTATTAAAACAAAATCATTCCTTTCCACATCCCACCTGTAGTTATTTGCAACAATATTGTACTCTACTCCTAGAATGAAAAAAGTAACAAAACTAAATAAAAATCACAACTAAATTTTTAAAGCAGCCTCCATGCAAAACTTATTTTTATTCCTGCTTGCTGTTATTGATTGTTACATCAGATATAGTCATCTAGCTACTGCACATTTTATTCCTATTATCACCATTCAGTGATATTAAAATGCTACTATTTTGTTGTCCCTCATCTTTGCCTGTTGAAATATGAAGATACCATTCAACATAAATGGGAAGGCTACATTTTGCTGTCAAGGAATAAATACTCATTACATGGCATAGTATTTGTCTTATGTGAGACATGGGTAAAACCCTTATTGCAAGAGCTCCACAGCATGCAACAGCCATACGAAATAGTATGTCTGAAAACTGCAGTTTTTGGACCTGTTGCTGGATCTGTGGCTTTCCTTCTGATGAAACAGCCCCAATGTATAGCCTTTGTGGAAAAAAGTAGCTTTAAGAAAAGAAGAAAATGCAAGTGTAGGTACCTGAAAGGAATAGGGTATACATGATTATTTTAGAGTTTTTTTCCCAGCAAAATTTTGGTCAACTCTTGTTTTAGCTCAACACACTTTTCAATCCTTAGATAAAAGATGAGTGTAATATATGACTCAATCTGAAAATGCCTATTGGGGTTTTCAGTGGATATGAACTTAATAAAAGCACATACTGCCAGGCTCATGCCAGGGAAAAAAAACCCAAGCCAACCAAATAGGAACATGCTTGCGACTGTTATCAAGAACTGCTTTCATGGCACTGACCTTACTATCTATACCATATATCCAAATCTCAGTAACCATGACTCTAGTGCTTGTGAACTCTCTAAATTGATATTCCTAAGGGTATTAAAACCTGGTTGAATTTTTTTTAAAAAAGCCTATGGCACTGATGAGCCATTTCATTTTGCCATTATCTCTCAGTGTTGTGGAAAAATTATTTCCATTCAATAGACATTGAACAGCTCAACCTTCTTTGATGACTCATTAAGTTATTGCAACACTGCACTCTTTTTTTAAAACTAGACTCCTGCAAAATTGTTTATAAGGGTCTTTATCTCTCCCCAATTTAGATGCATATAAAAGACATTTCATATTTTTGTGTCACCTAAATTTCAAAAAACCCGTTTTTCAAACAATCTAACAGATGTCTGTCTCTTCCCATCTAATTACATTTCTTTAGCATCAGCAGCAAAGCTGTTTCCCTTTTTAAACTTAAACAGTAAATAACTGTAGACCCTAATAAGTTACTATACGGTGACAAGATAAATGCTGACAATATTAATGGAAATTACTGCAGATGTTTTTTATTTTGGTTTTAAATGGGTTGCTGTTGATGGCAGAATTAAATGTTCATTTGGCCAAAGCAGGGAACATGTCCATAGCTTTTGGCACAGTGATCAGCTGCTAGCCTGAAGGAGGAAAAATGAGGTTTTAGACCTGGTTCCAGAAACCACAGTGCAAAGTAAAATGGCATTGAGATGGACAGCATCAAAGTGCCTTAGTCATTTTCAGTATTAAACACCCAGAAAGTTTTCAGAAGACCAATCAGCTATTGCAGTCTTTAAAGCAACAAAATTATTAATGACTTCCGATCTTTCAATTATTCTGAGAATGGACTTTTCATTGTGTTTTGAAATTGCAGGGCACCAAACTCTGTAAGCAACCTCTGCTTTCAGTGTGGGACAAGTGAGAAGAAATATCACATCTGAAGCCTTTAAACTCATTTTAAGGCCCTCACATCTCTTTCTTCCTAGAAAATAGTCCACTATTGCCTTTTACATGCTGTTTCTTTCATCATTTTGCCTGTAAAAACTTTAATTCATTTTCTCCAAAACTTGCTAGCATCCTGGTCTTACATATCCAAATACGTCTCTCAGCCCTGTACCCTTAGAGGAGGGCTTGGTCAGATGAAAAGTCCACGTAACTCCTTGTATTGTAGCATGAACAAAAATGGCTGACAAAGGACAGAAAATCAAAGGATGTTTTGCCACTAATTTCATTCCAGTCTCTGGGTATTTTTATGTTATGGAATCATAGAATAATCTGAGTTGGAAGACACCCATCAGGATCATAGGGTCCGAGTCCTGGCCCCACACAGGACACCCAAGAATAACATCATTTACCTGACAGTGTTGCCCAGATGTGTCTTGAACTCAGACAGGCATGGTGCTGTGACCACTTCCCTGGGGAGCCTGCTCCAGTGCCCAACCACCCTATGGGTGAAGAACCTTTTCCTGATATCCCAGTTAAATCTTCTCTGACATAGATTCAGGCCATTCCCTCATGTCCTGCCACTGGTCATAAGAAATAAGAGATTGGTACCTGCCCCCCGACTTTCCCTCATGAGTAAGTTATAGACTGCAATGAGGTCTCCCTCAATCTCTTCCAGTCTGAACAAGACAAGTGACCTCAGCCACTCCTCATGAGAATTCTCCTCCAGACCTTTCACCATACTTGAGGCCCTTCTCTGGACACTCTAATAGCTTAATGTCTTTTATGTATTGTGGATGCCAAAACTGTCCCTAGGGCTCCAGGTGCAGCCACCCCAGTGCAGAGCAGAGCAGGACAATCCCCTCCCTTGCCTGGCTGGCAATGCTGTGCATGGTGCACCCCAGGACACTCTTGGCCCTCCTGGCTGCCAAGGCACTGCTGACTTCATGTTCAAATTTCTGTCAACTAGGACCGCCACATCCCTTTCCATAGCGCTGTTCTCCAGCCTTTTTTTCCCCAGTCTATACACACAACCAGGGTTACCCCATTCCAGGCACAGAATCCAGCACTTTCCCTTGTCAAATTTCACATGATTGGTGGTTGCCCATCTCTTTGATTTGTTGAGGTCTCTCTGCAGGTCCTGCCCTTGAGGGAGTTGACAGCTCCTTCCAGTTAAGTGTCATCAGAAAACTTACTTAACATTTCTTCAAGTCCTGTGTCCAGGTCATTAACGAAGATGCTGAAGAGAACCAGGCTGAGGATGGAGCCCTGTGGAGCCCCACTAGGAACAGGTCACCAGTCTGACGTCACACTGTTCACTGTAACCCTTTGTGTTTGACTCATGAGCAGGTTGCTCACCCACTGTATGCTGTGTTTATCCAGCTGTGGGCTGGACGTTTTGTCCAGGAGGATACTGTGTGAGACAATATTGAAAACTTTGCTTAAGTCCAAAGAGCATCAGCTAGCTTTTCTAGATCAACTAGTTACCATCTTACAGAAGGAAATCAGGTTTAACAAACAGGACTTCCCCCTCATGAAGCTGTACTGGCTGTGACCAATGACTGTGTTGTCTGCCAAGTGTTTTTCAATATCTCCCAGAATAATCTTTTCCATTATTTTACTGGGTGCTGAAGTATGACTAACAGGTCTGTAGTTTCCAGGATCCTCCTTCTTGCCCTCTTGAAAGCTGGGACAAGGTTATTAATGCATTAAGGGAAATCAGGCTACTTCTAATCCTTTCACGGCATCAGAGGTACAATGGAGATGCTGAACACAAAATTGGTGAAGAGATAAGAAACGAGATGACTTCTGATAGTTTTTGGTGAATTAATGCATGCCCACGCTATTCTGCTCCTTTCCCCCTAAAAGATAAGGGCCTCTCACAAGTCTTTACTCACCTTTGTTGCAGGTAGGAAGTGTTCATTGTCTAAACTGCTGATAAAGATTAGGAAGACTCCCTGCTGCTTAGCAATATAATAGGTAAATTCTCATTTTTCACACGCACAAGAGATTCCCTTTATGGGGTTTGCTCTTCATCTGAAATAAATTTCAGTTATACTCTTACCTTCAGATTAGAGGGAAAGGCTACCAGGAATACATTCTTGTACATGGAAAATATTTTCATAATTTGTTTTTGAATACAAGTAGGAAAATACAACAAAATAAGGCCTTAGGAAACAAGAAAGAGTTCAATCATTTTCAGTAGCACTGTTGACAAAAATTTCTTCTAGTTCCACCTTAAAATTCTTCTTTAAAAATTGTGATTGTAAAGGAGTCAATTCAGAGTAGTCAGACAATAGGCCAAGTATACAGCTTTCCACCTAACCATTTTAATGTCACTCTGTTGGTTAATTTGTGTGTTGTTTCATCCTCTGGAAAGGAATAGCACTTCTATGTTTTGTTCTGCTAGTAACTAATATTTCAGGGTTAGAGAGGGGGATCTGCCAAGAAGTATCATGAAATACCTTATTTGTTTCTACAAGAAAATTACCAAAATGGTGTTGTAAGGAAAAAGAAAAATATCCAGTAAGGTTGGTCATGTTTACAAAAACACCAAAAAAAAACCCCAAGAAAAAAAAGTCAAAATAATATTCCAGATGGTTTGCATACCTGCTACTTTTTATCTATTAATACCAAATAATGGATTACGTGAAAAGCAAATTTTGATTTTCATAGGAACTTGTCGAGCTCCTTATTTCTTTTACTAGCTTTCCAGAAAATAAAAACACAAAATATGGGATAAAATAAGAAATATACCTATTACCAAATGCTGTGTAGAAATTCTAACACCAAATGAACATTCTGTAACTTAAAAAAACCCAAACAAAACCAACCCTATAGATGATAAAACAGTTAAATTCTGTTTGAAAGACTGACAGAACAAGAACCACAGGTGATGAAATGGCAAATTTCCCCCTACCATGTTTTTTACTCTTGACTTCTGTAAAAACGCAATAATGGAAACTGCAAGACCCTTCACTTTACATGGTTGACACATCTCACTTAATTGTGGGGAGTTTTTTCTCAAAAGAACAGAAGGAGAAACTACATATGAGTATGAAGGAAAAGTAACATAAAAATATTCACACTCCAATTTAAGGAAAGCAAACCTACTTCAAAAAACATAATTTTTTCCTCAAGAAAATGTTTCTTTAGACAAAAAAAAACCCAAACCAAAACAAGAACCACAATCTCAAACAAAATAAGGATTTCTCAACTGACTTGATCTGTTGATACTTTTTCACTTTTATGGTACTGCATTTATGTGTTGTTTCTGGAGAGGAAGAATAAGGACTTAAGCAATTAGCATTAGAAGAAATATAGTCCATGTATACATTTGTGCCTCTTCTAAGGCCTATTCCTTCTTCTTGTATGTTGTATTCAGTTGCGTTTCCAACAGTATTCCTGTTCCTGAGTATTCCTCAGGAGAGAATATCACTGCTGGTGGTTATTATGGACATAATGGACATAAAAAAGCACCCTGATAATGCAGTGAAGGGACAGGGACAGAGGCAACTATTAAAGTGAAAGAGCAAATATCTATTGCCCAACTTCTATATTAGAAACTTTTGTAATTATTTGTAGAGATGGACTTAAAGGAATGAAGAAAAAGCCTCACATCCTCATCTGAATGTCATTTAAAAAAATATTTAGGCTAAGCACCAGGAGGAAGAAAAATTATCTTGGTTTTTTTTTCTGTTTAATATCTGAAGGACAGAGACCAGCAGTGCCCATTCAGTATGCTATAGCAAAATTATACTTACTTGAAACAATGCAGCAATTCAGAAAGCCAGCAGCAAATTCTCACCTCCATGGACTCCAGCAGAGAAATATTTTCATTTACATTTTTCAGCTACTTTTATTGAAAAGAGTATTAAATAAATATAAGAAGGGAATCAGTGGCCAAGTGTGCTGAATTGTATATTCACCATAGCTAAATGTGCTAAATGTTTGATGAAGGATATAAATAATTAGTAACATACACATACATTTTAAAAAGTTTCTTTTGCTCAGGCATGCATATATCGAACATCTGAGTTTGTTATGGCACAATGTGCTCTCTTTGCTCTTTCCCTTCCTTAGCCCTTTATGTGGCTAACCAGGGGACCATGTTTGTTTCCTGTGCCTGTCAAGGAAGCAGTGGCTCATCATTTCACTGTATCCTCTTTAATTCATTCCACTATACCATAGAGTTATTGATGTTCATTAACTTCTCCCTGGGACTTTTATTTAGGGGAACACCTAATCTATTCATTCACGTCACTATTAATGTAATTCTTCATAGGTGTAACACCATACATTTATTTCCCAAGATCTCTTCATTTTCCTGCTCACAATCAGTCTCTAAGGCACTTTAAATCACATCAGGCCTGAATTGAGAAAATAAAAGGATGTCCTTATGATTATAAAAGTGATATGTACGTATGTATGTATACACATAGATACTCATAAAATTGATATTACGAAATTCTCTACCACATAACGTGCAGATATCTTGGCTGAAAGCATATTTTAAGGACTCAGATAAAAGAGACTTGTACACATAAAAATATTAGAGGTACACTTAAGCACAAGTGCATGCACTAAAAATAGGGAATCTATTATGTATTTAGTCTAGCAATCTTTATATTCAGCCTGCAATACAAAAACTAACTAAACTGTATAACATCTTCAGACATCTTAAAGACTCTACGAAAGCTTCATATTTACCATAATTTACTAATAAACTTATCATGAGTTACTATCACCTTGATCTGGCAATGATAGTTTTAAAGATATAAAGGAGCCTTCTTGAATATTCTGTTTCAGTTTGTTTTATTTTGCTTTGAATTTAGCTATACCAGACATTGCACTTGAAAAAAACTCTAAGAGTTCTAATAAACCTAGGTGTAAGAGAAAGACCACCAAAGGCTTAAGAAAAGGACACTCAAAGTGATGAATTTAAGTGAAAAATCTCAAAATGAAAAAAAAATTCAATTTTTTTTTCCTTTTTTTTCCCTAGTGACATGACAGAGTCAGGATATACTCTGATTAAAAGACAAAAAAGGAAATGCTATACAAAGGATGTATGATTTTTATCAAGAACAGTTTTCCTCCCCCATTTATTTTCCTTGCCTACAGCTGAAATAGGTTGCTCTACATCAGTTAGACTACTCTAAGACAACATCTGAGATCCTGTAAACAGTGAGAGACATTTCATGTACAAGGAAAAAAAATTAACACCTCCCCATTCTGGATGCAAAATATTTATTACATCTACAGGGACCATGATTAGAAAGGTCTGGGTGCAGTATCACTCTATAGTAATGAAGTTTGGTATGGATAGCCTTACAGTTTGTTGGTCAGAGTTACTTCTTATGTATTTCCAACCACAGAAGATGGTTGGAGATATTGTTCATTCTATCAGGTGATGAAAGTGAAGTGAGTGAAATGTGACCAGTTCTATAAGCACTCTCACACGTGGGAAAAAATATAAATCCCTTAATTTCTTTTTCTGCCTGAACTCAAACAACACGCCAATCATGAAGGTTGCACTGAAACAGAGAATGCAATCACTACTTACCTGTCTGTATGCAACAAGATATTAAACATCAAAAGCTTTTGGTAAGGTTAGAATTCCTCAGAAGATTTTTTACCTCTGTATGTAGATCTAAAAGTCATAGCTTATGGCTGGATAATTTTATAATTTTAAATCATGAGAGAATGAAAAATAGTTTCAAAACAAAAAAGCATGGGGGAAGTGAACAGATGGATAAAACACACCTATAAAAAGATCTGAAAGAACAGTCTAAATAAAGAAACATATTCAATGAAAAACCTTTGGATGTACAGTGCCATCAGTTCCGTTATTAAAAAAGATAATGAAGACTAATACCAAAATTTTTACCTCCTGTAGTGTAGAAATAAGTTTTCAATGTGCAGAAAAGCAATAATAATCTGCACTAAAATAACAATTCCATATAAAGAGTGCTAAAATGCAAGGTGTGGGGAGTGGGTCTTGGGGAAGACCACCAGTGATTTGTTTTGATTTTAATAAAGTACATAATTTCTCATCAATGTCAGGTTCGTGTCTTTGCCTCATGGATGGGCTCAGTGCATTAAAAAGTTCATGGAGTTTGGTCATGCCTTAGGGAAGCCATTTCACATCTGAAGGACATTTGTGAAGATCAGACTCAAATAAATGACAAATTATGTCTATTTCTAGTGTGTCAGAACATATTGTAAGTAAGCAGCAAAATTTCATATGAAAACTACTAAGCATGGGAAAAAGAAAAGGCAGACATATGTGACTAGAGATAAGCATCCAATTACCATGTTTCTAGCCTTCCTTAATGCCTCATAGTGCAAAGACCCCAAAATATTTCTTTCTCCCTAACTCAAGAAGTGTCCAAGTTATCACAAGAAAGGTACAATAACAAGGATAGTTTTACAATGTGGCCAACAGTGTCTGTGATTTTCTCTATCCCCTGGAGGATTTTTCCTTATTCAACTTAATCCATTCTTCCCTGGTCCATGACAAGTGATCTGAGACTAATTTGAAGCAAACCCTCAGCCATTATTATCACAAAATAATTTAACATCATGGATGGAACATCTTATTTACATCAGGGTTTCCACCCTGAGACCTGGACATCCACACAATGCAAACCAGACTCTAACCTTAGCAATATCACACAACACTTGGATTCCAGAAATGCCGAACAGTAACATACCACAAAGAGTCTCAGAAAGTACATCCCAAGCAGTATTGTATGACAATAGAAATGAGACTGTCAGAAACTTTAGAAGTCTTGATATTAATTCAAACAAGATGTCAACATATTTAGCATTCACAGAATGCTTCCTTCAAACCCTCTAAGAAATAAGTTAGTGAAAAACAGTGAAAGAATTTCTATATTGTTTCTTTTTCTGCAAAGTATGCTTTAAAATACAGAAAAGCTGTCAGATGAATATGTTTCAGATTCCAAACAGATACTACAGAAAAACAATATCTTCCTCAGCCCACAAACAAGTATCTTCATGTATCTGATTTTAATTCTCTCTCAGGTTTTCTGAGATTTTTGAAGATAAGGAGAAACCTACTAATGTACAATTATGTCCATTTCTATCTATCAAATATGCCACACACATTAAAGAAAGGTATTTAGTCTTCATGTGTTACAAAATTTTGCCTCTGTTTTGCAGACAGCTGTGCTTTAGCAGTAGTGCTCTGACACATTCTCTCCATTTGAATTCTGTGCACTTGCATATGCACTTCTATTTGTTGTTCTCAGGGGACAGAAAACCCCTCAAACTCACAAGTTAATCAGATCTTTGAATAACTTCAAAGACTTTTGATCTTACAAGCTTCTTTGGTTTTATGGGATAAATTCAGGGATAATTTAATCTGAACAAGTTTCTAAAAACACCTACAAAATGGGGTGCTAGGTGCATTGCAAAGTTCTATATTGAAATTTCTTACATTATCCTGGGTATGCAGCATATCCATAGTTTAAAAATACTTTTTGTTTTAACTCCACCTTTTTCCAGGACAATGCCATTGAAGCATGAAGGAAGTTACACTTTTCTCTGTAATTAGCACTCTAATTGCAACATATGCGCTTTGAATGAGTTATGCAGCCTGACATCCTATCTCCTGATAGCATCAGATGATCTCAAAGAGGAAAAAATAGATACATGCTGGAAGAAATTATTGCAATTTTCTGTCCGAGAATTTTTTAATAGATTGAAAGATATGCTTGAGTGACCTCTTGAAGCCCCTAGAAAAATACCAAATGTATCTTGAACACAATTTTTTCAAATGGATCCAAAAGTTAGGCTTCTGATATCTGCCTTCCTTTTTCCTCCTTTAGAACTCAAGACTTGTATCAGCTCTCCACCATATGAAAAAAACCAAGAAATAAAGAAACTGTGACAAGATACATGTTCACTGTACGAGAGAAACCATGACTTGTTGTCTGAAAACAGCTGTATAGCTTCTCCATTTATCTTTCAGGTATTTTAAAATACCTATCTCTTGAGGAATGGAAGTCAATCAGATTGCACAGAGAAATTTGTGACCTGAAGCAGCCTGATAGTTAAAGGACAAACATTAATATTTTAAGAAAAAAATGCCTTTTGTTTAAGATCCTGAACAACAGAAAAAAAAACTAGAAGTGGCAAAACTTGCTAAGACAAATTTCCCCTACGAATAGTTGTATCAGTTTTTAAGAATACAGAATCTCCTTCAGCTTCATGAATACAGAGAAAAATACTGACTTCAACTTCCACAGTACATATGCTCTAATCCACACCTTTTGTGTTACTGTTGAAAAGAGCTCAAATCTCTTTGTTTTCTTCTGATATCCATTCCTGTGCTACTCATCCCACAGAACATTTACTGTAAAAGTAATGCAGACTTGATTTTCTACTAAATTAGTTGCAGTGTAATGTGCCATTAGTTCATAATCAAACTCCTTAGAGCTTGGAGGTGCATTCCTGAAACTAAAGAATTTTCACTGTCCATTGTCTTCACAGATCTGCCATATAATTTCTTTATTAACTATTTACAATCCATTAACTTAACTTTTACCAGTACTACATTTTCTATCCCATGCTTCTATGTTCTGATTTCTATTAATGAACTTTTTATCCTGCCTCTCAAGTCAGCATAACTGGGTCTGGTAAATATTCCCCCTATGCATACTTCTTTCATGCTCTTCACATTTTAGTGATATCTAAAGTCCCCAAATTAACAACCCATGACAAGGCATTTCTTTTGTAGCATTATCTCTTATGGAGTTCCATGCTTGTTACAGAGATAACTTGCCAAAACAAACAAAGCAAATTATGTTCACTACACCCATGTTGTTTGCCTGTCTTTAAGCCCTCATCTTTAAACAGCATAAGCCCTTGTCTTTAAGCAGTTCTGAAGAATGTATACCAAGAATCAAAGCTGTTCCTTCTCTGCAGCTTTTTTGTAAAACAGAATCTAATTTCTTTATTCTGTCCTCCAAGGCTTTTTTCACAACTACAGTAACTGAAAACCCCACAGTTTTTAGAACCACTTCCCTGACTCCCTGCCTTCCCCAAACCATTACAATAGCCAGGGAACTGAAACACTGCAGTGATTTTTGGAGTTGTCAGCAGGCTACAATTGAATGAGAAATTATAATTGTACAACTGGTTTGTAAATTAAGCTGTGCCACTTATCACAAACACAACTTCAGAAACCAGCATGTAGTAAAATTACTACTGAGGTCAGAAAATAAATCCTGTACTTTTTATATTTTTACTTCTATTTTCCACCTTCAAAAATGGTCATATATCCTCTTACCCATCATGATTTTGAATTTCTTTTTCATTTAAACTAGTATCGACTATATATTCTTCCTTGTTTCCCTTTCTTTTGTTCTCTCTCTCATCTTCAGCAGTTCTTAATGTAATTTTACTTAATCTATGCTAATGGTATGTCAGCCTGAAACCACAGCATGCCCATCAGTCACTCCCTTGGCAAAGTCCAAGCATCCCATTTCTTGCCTTGCTTTTTCTTTCTACTGTTTTTTCCACTACATGCCTGAGAGTTGCTGTCTCAGTAGTAACATTAGAAAACTGCTGTTTCTCACAGGCCATAAACATACTTCCTTCCAGAAGACAGGGCAATGAAAAAAGTGATGAGGGAGGGTCTCCATTCTCCTTGTGGCTTAAAATTTAAAATTTAATGCTCATAAACTAATTATGCAATTTAATTCACAAAACTCATACACAACTGATAAGGTAGAGTGATTAGAGGAAAATATTTTTAAAGTTTCTCCTAGTGTCCTTTTGCTGTTAAAGAAGGGTTGGTGTTTGGTCATTTTGTGTTATTGCTGTGTTCACCAGTATGTGCCAGTAAAGCTCTTTAGTGTCATACTGTCATTGTGTTGTGAGTTATTTCAGTATTGGAAAGGACACATTCTTTCTTCCTCTTCACACTTGTCATGCTGATTAAAACACACAAACTGCAGCAGAAAAAGCAATTTCAGGTTTTTTTTCTTCACAATGATTTAAAGCATTTGTTTCTGCAATGCTTATGATGAGGGAGTTTATTTCTTATTGGTACAGACAGAAAACAGTTTATAGCCTAAAACCCATCAATTAACAGAGAAAATCAAGACCATTTATTGTATATATTCATTTGTTCTGGTGACTGATACCTCTGAGATATTTTAGAGGCTCTGTTCATTTTGTTGTATGGAAAATAAGGGATTTAATTATAATTTTAAGTGAGATGTGATTATATAATATCAATCTCACAACAGGTACTAAATACAAAGATTACATAAGAGAAAATCCAGCTACATTATTTGCAGGGCTTGGGGGAAAGTGGTCATCTTGAAAAACACAGCAAAAATTATTTCCTTGAATATTAATGTAAGAGTTTGTATTGTACCAAGGAATAACAGCAAGATTAAGGAGATACAATGGCAGCAATTTTTAGCTCTCTGATTATTAATAACCTTATTTTCAAGTCATTGTCACTGTCACATTATGTAATTGTGGAAGCAGACTCTACCACTTACATCAAACAGGCATAGGTTCTCTTCACGGGAAAAGCAAATCCCAGGCTGGGAAGAATGTGTGTTTAAGGAGGGCAGGAAAGAGAAAGGGAAGTCAATTTTTTCAGCTGTACCCTTTGAGTTACACAAAATTCGCTGTGAAGATCACTTTAACTGAAGAACCTTCTCAGACCTTTGAATGTGCTCTGGCACACACTTAAACTATAATCTATAATGCAGTTAAGCAACAGTATTAATTTGCCAAGACAGAGAATAGATCGTTTCCTGTTATCCTTTCAGTAAGAGCACTTGACATCAAATCAGGGCACAGCCATTTTGCTGGAGCTGCTCTACAGTGAGCTTTCTAGAGTGGTGCCAAAATAATGCTGCAGAGGACATCAAGTCAAATAAAAATATGACAGACATATTTCACATACTCTGGTCTGCAGTATTTTCAACTTATTAAACCAAGACTACAGGAAAATACTTCAACACATATAAAGCAAAAGAGGAAAGTTAGTTAAGCATTTTGTTTGGGTTTTTGTTTGTTTGTTTAGGTTTTTTTCTGTTTTTGTTGCTGTTGCTCTTTTTTTTGTGGTTTTAGTTTTTGTTTTAAAGTATTCTAAAATGCATGTTAATCTGAGTTTCTATTCCTCATATTAACTGCTGATGTGTGTACTTTTTCTTCTACAGATTCAGCATAATTCATTATCCAAGATTTCATAGCCTTTTACTGCCATGCATTTAATGGAGAAGGAATAGGTTTCAGAGGCCCCAGAAGAAATAAAATTTACAAATCATGTGACCATAAAATGCTGTTTGTCACTTAAATAAAGAATAGTCTTCAATATTTTGGGAAAGAGATATCTACACTGTTCAGAGCATCAAACTCATAAACCACTGACCAGGTTATAATGGGTGGTTTCACACTGATGGTATTCGATTTCCAAAACTGTTGTTTTCATTTAGGCTGAAATACTACAGAAAGACAACTAGACAATTAAGTAAACAGGGAATAAATGGCTCAGCTAACTTGAGTTTCCAGTCAAGAGAGGCACACCCACTTTCTTACACTGGTACAGCATCATTCAGTTTTACCTCTTTAATCACTGACAGCTTGTGCCAAGAATGTTATAAGTACAGAAGCAAAACCTGACCAATTAGTAAATGCAGAATCAAAAGAAGCATGAGAAGATGTCTACATGCTCTTAAACTGGCATTGGGAGACTTCTGTATGGTCTAAATTTCCTGGAATAAATCTTGACCTGATCCTTACCAATAAAAAGGGTTAAGTTCCCATGCAGCTAGACAGCTTTACCAATTAGGACTCAGTGTAAAACTGGGAATTTGAGATCACAGCACTGTTTTATTTGCTTACCATGTGTCATGGTTTAAAAAAAAAGCCAAATTTTTGTCTCCTGAAAAGGCTCTTATGATTTCTTCCAGGTACAACTTCCGATAGATCTGGGAAGCCCAAGGATTGGCTAGCTCTGTAACAGGCACTCTGTGTGACTACTTACATACTAGAATCGCTTTGGCAAACCTACGTTTTAAGAGCAAGGAAGCCAAAATCTTCCTCGTTTCCTTTCCGGCCACGGAAAAGGTAACGGGAGGTCGGGAGGGCCCACGGGGCTGTCTGGGCCCACCCGGCCCGGAGCTGGCCGGGCAGGGGGAGGGGAAGCGCCCCCCTCCCCCCCCTCCTCCCTCAAGGCAGCGCCGCTGCTGCTC